>JAJJMC010034528.1:0-18615 GCA_023531435.1 Papaver californicum
TGAGTGGATGGTAAGCCTTTCAACTCCTGCCAAATTATATTGGCGACACTGAATTAGTTGAATTGAGCCGATGATGCTATTATCTTAGATGTAAATGGGGAAGCTGTAATAGGACAGATAGCAATCTGTTCTGCACCTTGTTTGTGTTCTTCTTTCCTTTAGCTTATAGAGCTACCAGGTAAAACTGAGATTGGTTCTTATAAACTTGTGATGGTTAAGTTCCTTTTAAATTCCTAAGTAATTGTATAGCTCCAAAATGATTTATTTTACTATACAAATATATTGTAACCAAACTAAATTGGCTTGGATTGGTATACAATACAAATGTGGTCTATTGTTGTTTTGAATGGCAGGTAGAGGTGCAGGTACAGGTACAAGTACAAGCATATATGTTGATATCTTGCCATTAATTGTTAAGTGCTAAGATAATTGTTACTAATGCGATGAATTTGGGATAGTTGTTGCTATGCAATTCATACTATCCAACACTAAAGATAGTTACCGATACAAAAAGCAGTTCATACTATCTAAACCAAAGAAGACAAACTACGGTCGTGCTTGATCCCTTCGAGCAACAGAGAGGGTACGTAGGCAGCCGTTATACGTCTCAGCACAACTGCTTAAGGTTTTTCATATCGTCGGGAAAGGTTGGTTGCTGCTTGGCAGTTCATACAATCCATTCGGAGATGATTGTAACCTTGGCAGTAAGAGGTAGTTGCAGTACTGGCTGTTCATACTACCTTGAGAGATGATTGCAACTTCTTGGAGGTTGTTCATATCATCTAATGAGAAATGAAGGGTGATTATTGGATGACAATTCATATTACCAATGAGACTTGGAGATGGTTGTTGCCATTTAAAGGCAATTCATATCATCTGATAATTGAGGGTTATTTCCTATAGTGGCAGTTCATATCGTCCATCTAGAAATGATTACTAACTCTTTTGAGTAGTTCATATCATTTGAAAAAGATAGTCGGTTGAGCTTGACCTAGTACTGTGAATTTCCAGGCCCACTGGGGCTCTCACCTACATGCGGCTACCCGGAAGACCGTCGCTGGAACGATGGTAGACAACTGGACTGATCATCCCCACCCGTCGCTGGAACGGTGTGTGTTATCAGGCCTGCTAGCTCCCACTTACGAGTGGCAACCCGGAAGACCATTAACTGTAACGATTACCGTTAGTTGTAACGACGGCAAGAGAACCTCACAGTAGAAGCGATGGAAATCATTTGTCGGACTCGATGACCCTTATAAAATTGTGGATTCGTTTGGTATACCGGGGTATACGGTATCGGACGTATGCTTAAAAGGTCCCAATTGACTTCACGAAGGATGTCATGGGATTTCTTAGTACTATGGTGAAGGACATATGATCAGAGAATCCTAACCCTCAAATCAGTGAGATTTCTGTTCAGCAGAGTCTCAGTATCTTAAGTTGGGTGTTTTATAAGAGATGATTGGTAATTCATATCATCTGTTGGTATCGATAAATATCAGAAATGATATCAAAACTGTAAAGCAGTTGGAAGCATTCGATAACCCTTGAAATATAAAATTTATGGTTGCATGCTTATAAAGCAATTTGAATTAAATCGATGAACATTTGCTTGGTAAGATCGAATTGGTTAGAAAAATTTAAAAGTTCGGTTTCTCGAGTGGCGCATCGGGAAGTTGGAGCTGGCCTAATGGACCGAAACCCGACCCATTGGAAGCAAAAAATTTCCACACTGTCACAAAGTCTTTCACAAAGCGTGCATTACTCCACTCTCACATCACTTGATCACCGCACATATCCGGCTAAGTGCCCTCTCCCAATATTCAACTGCTTTGATGGGACTACGGAAGCAACATCGCACTTAAAACACTATTCTAGAGTACTTGCGCATTGGGGGCATGAAGACGCATTCATGTGCAGGTTCTTTCCTTCCATCTTGAAGGACAACACACTCACCTGGTTTGATAACTTTCCACCAAACTCTATTGATCCATTCAAACAGCTATCAAAGTTGTTCATGGAAACATACATGTACAATCGAGTTGCACGGGTAGGGCTCGATATAATGTTTGCTTTTTCCATAGGCCCAAGAGAGACCTTAATAGAATACAGAGATAGGCGGCAGAAAATCTGCCACGCTATCGGAAAATATAGTTCTAAGGTGGCAATTAATTTCTGCAAATACGGGTTGGTGAGAACATCACCCATCTTCATTGAACTACATGTGAATCTACCAGCTGCGCTGGGAGACTTGTGCACCATCCAGAACAAGTATATCTCACTCCAGGAGGTCCAAAAGGATGACCCACGCTCCTTCCAAAAGGGGTTAGCGCAGCCACAGAGGACGCTATCTGTTGAGCCAATAGAAGGCTCAAGTACAAAAAGAGCAGTGGAGCTCTTCCGAGGTTACAACCACCAATATAAACGCATGAAGTTCAGGAACGGAAAAGGCATTGATCGTAGTACAAAGAGGGAATCTTTCAGGGATCGAGTATTTACTAAGTTAAATACTAGCGCTACCCAGACGGAAAGCATCCAGATGCAACAAAAGATCACAAGGATTATTGTGAATATCACGCATACATAGGGCATTCCATGGAAGATTGCAAATATCTCAGACACACGATTCAAGACCTCATCAACGTAGGATATCTGCAGGAATTCGTGGACTTAACAAAAATCCCCACGCCAACAGGTAATGTTAACTGCATACAACTCCAAGAAATTGTGAAGTACATTCACATGATCACATGCTCAGAGTCCTCAGTAGCAGATACTGTGACTGAAACCATTCTAGAGCTCACCCATAAAAAAATAAAACAACATGAGATCTTTAAAGTAGCGGAGGGAGAGATGTTCACTAATTGGGAACCTTGGATGAAAGCGCCACTCACCTTCTTCGCGAAGGACATGGGTCAAGAGTTCGAGGTCAAAACGACCCATTGGTGTTAACATTACCCATCCATGGATGGAATGTTACAAAAATACTGATTGACAGCGGAAGCTCTCTCAACACCCTTTTTTATGAACCATTTCAGAAAATGGGATTGCTCGACGAACAAATGTTTTCATCCCCATATACTTTGTATGGGTTTAATGGCTCTACGTCTACCCCAAAATGGGAGATTGTCCTTCAAGTCAATGCAGGGCCGCTAAATATCAACACAAGATTCTCCGTTGTGGACGTACCCTCCCCTTACAATGTAATCATAGAGAGATTATGGGTTCATAAGTTGCGAGGTACCACATCAACATACCACCAATGCCTGTGTTTTCCAGGACCCGATGGCGAGATAAAAATCAAAGGAAATCAGCCTGAAGCTAGGCGTTGCAACGCTGCGATGACAACGAAGAAAAAGCCAAAGTTGAGCGTGTACGAAGGAAGGAACGTAAGGCAACAACAAAGGAACAAGAATTCCAGGACTATATGGTCAATAAGGCCTCTCTGACTTACGATACTAATACCACAGGAAAATCTAACTCTTCCAATGCAGAAGAAGAACCCTCGGAGCAAAAGAATAATGAACATACCAAATAGCAATTAAAGAAAACCACTCCCATCTGCGCTTCAAAGGCTACCTTCTATCCGGTAGAACCAACCAAAGAAATCAACATCGGAATGGAAGAGGAGCCAAAACTGATCAAGGTAGGAACCTTAATGGGGAAAAATAGGGGGGAGGCATTGCTTGCTCTGCTAAAATAATACATAGATGTGTTTGCATGGAAGCTAAAGGACATAGGATTATCCAACTTGGATTTCCAACATGGTTATTGTACCCAAAAAGAGCGGGGGAATTCACATTTGCATTGATGTTATCAATCTCAACAAAGCATGTCCAAAGGACAGTTATCCGCTACCAAACATCGACCAACTGGTGGATGCCACTTCAGGATACGGAGCTCTGTCATTTATGGATGGATGCTTAGGATACAACCAGATTGCGTTGACAGAAGAAGATCAAGAGCATGTTCGGAGTAACGCATGTAAAATCCAGGCGTCTCAATCGAAAAGAAACAAGGTATGCAAATGCGTTGGCTTACTTAGCGTCAATGCTGAAGGATATAAATACACGAGCAATTCCCGTAGGACGCATCTACGAGCCATCAACGAAGCAAATGGAGGTCTTAACAACAGAACTCACGGCGGAAGAAGTTGGAAATGAAGCCGAAGAGGATTGGAGAATTCCAATTCATCAGTATCTCGAAGACGGAACTTTACCTTCCGACATCAAACAAGCAAGAAAGTTTCAAGTGAGATCTGTTATTTACCAACTAAGAAAGGAAAACTTACATCGAATGTTCTTTTTGGGACTATTGCTATGTTGATTATCAAGAACATAGGGAATGAAAATCTTAACAAACATTCACTACGGAGATGCAAGAAATCATAGTGGGATGCGCTCACTGGCGCACTAGGAAAAAATACAGGTATATTCTTGACCATTCATGAATCAAGATGCGTTGTACATGGATATAAGATGCGAGGTGCCAAAGATTTGCAAAAAAGATTAAAGCACCGGCAACGGCCTTGAATTCAGTTCTAAGTCCATGGCCATTTGAAAATGGGGTGTGGATATAGTAGGCATGTTGGTGAAAGGAACACAGAAAATAAAATACCTCATCGTCGCAACAGACTACTTCACCAAATGGGTGGAAGCAGCTGTGCTACCCAACATCAGAGGTAAGGATGTTTTCAAGTTTTTATTTGAAAACATCGTATGTAGGTTCGGCATACCTACAACAATAGTCTCAGACAATGGAAAACAACTTTAAGGGAAGAACATTGATTTGTTGTTCAATGCCTTCAATATCCAAAATAACAAATCAACGCTTATTTACCCTCGGAGAAATGGACAAGCCCATTGAATCAGCCACAATATAATCAATAGCAGTAACCCATGCTACGAACCAGGTATTTATTTATTTTTCTTTGTAATGTAGCAATGGAGTGATACTTAATCTAAATGATGACACTTTCTCAGCAATGATTGAAGAAGAAACAAAAAGAGTAAGTTTTCGGTTATCCAGAATTCATGACGATAAGAAAAACGTGATACATTTGATTATAACTTAATATTAACAATAACTTTGAGGTGCAGAACTTACTGCACCATGCAGTGCACAATTTATAATGGGCATACAAATTAACTTTGAAAATCACTACATATTATAGAATATCCCTAAAGTATATACAACATATCGTATGAACACAAAGGAGATTTGTTTGCAAATTTCCCATCTCTTAACCATCTCTGTGGCTTGGACAGTCAGACTCCACAGGTAATTCCCTATATACTCACTAACCTCCCCAATTCCCATCATCAAATATAAGCACCACAACTTTAAACACTGTAGGATGTTTTTGCTGAAGAATACTCAAAAAATTTAGTAATTCACATTCCCGTGTACTTGGAATGACAATGAGTTACTGTGGTGAGTAAAAATATCTTCTCTAATGTTTAACCTGTACAAACAGTAAGGGCTGCAAGCACCTAAATTTTTAATAAAGGCAATTCCCAAACCCTGGAGCAAACATAGAAAGGAAAATTTGCTTCTATAAAGTAAAGGGATTATGTACTTGTACCTACAAATTGGTAGAGAAGGTAAACACATAATACACAAGATTTTATCAGACTATTTGTTTTCAGCAACGTAGTGTCTACGTCATCTAAAGATTCAATTATTGAATCCTAAACTCTCATGTTTAAAATACTTGAAAATCTAGATATTTAATCTTACTGCTCTACAAAGCAAACACATACAGACTACCAGTAGTTCCTTCTATTGCTCTTTAAATCCTTAAAATTTTTTTTTAATGCGACGACTCAATTGAGCTAATTGTCTTGATAAAAGACCCTTTCTAACCAAATTATAGGATAAATAACTGGCTAACCAATGAAAAAAACAACGAACATCCACCGTGGAAACCGAGGTCTACAAAAACTTGGCCTGAGCTCCCATCCATGCATACCTTCAATAATAGTAGCTTTCCCTGGCAAGATTTCCAATAGAAGCGCTGAAGTGCCATTTATCAATCTGGTGATGTTGTTCAAGGATTCATATGTAAATGTCTTCACTGACTTGTACCAAAACAAAAATAAAAAACATCAAGGAAAGAGCTAAGAAATAAAATCTCAACAACCAAGTTAGCAATTAAGTAACAATTGCAAATATGTATTCATCGAATCGAGCAAAAATTAGAAAGAAGAAAAACAAAGGAAGACGCGTATCAGGAAAGTCAATATTTCTATGCAGTTCCCACATTTTTCAAAGTCATTTGTGCTATCATATAGAATTAATATTCAATATGGTTACACAAAATAAAATTTGGTTGTGAGCATTTAGTACATCCTGATGATCTTCAGTTCTTCACTGCATAATTGTAACAATGCTAATCGTTTTATGTTAAATAGTACAATTGGTAGAGAGAATGATAAATGAAAGGAAAATCCACTCTCAAAAAATTAAATCATTCTAATTACTGAAAGTCCTGTATATGAAATTCAGAAATAGTGTATTTCTGATCTTGAATTTCTCTAATGCTTTGTTCCTTTCATTGTTCGAGATTCTAACCAACCTCGCATATGTCAACCATATTTACCGGCACCTTGGGGTTAAAGAATCAATGCTTGACAATGAAACATGCCTGGTCAATATTGATTAGTGATTAGATGTTTCATTGTAGTTTAGGGTATAAATCTATGTCAGGCGCCACCATTAGGAGTAAATTCAGTTTAAGGAGATGTGCACAAAGGGAGGATTAAAGTAAGTTACAACATGCTAAGAATTCTAATGTCAATATACAGATACATTCTAAAACGTTATTTAAAACTATTACACATTTTCCACATCATAAAAAGACAACTTTGATAGGTTATCCTTATGTGAGAAAGGTCGTGCGATTTTCGGAAATGGACTAATAAATTTATAGCACTTGATCAAACTAGAAATTGAGTTCGCTGCCCCCTTGGCCTTATAATTAAATTATACAGCAGAACCTTTCTAAAAGAAATATAGTCATATAACTGACAGCCCCGCCCCACCATTATTAATGATGGTTGACCTCTATAGTATCCCAAACCCCATTGATCCAGTTTGATGCGGTTTTCATTAGCAGAGATTTGCGTCTGTGGGCCTTTTAAAGAGCATCGGCAAACTTCCGCTGAGTGGATCTGGATACATATGTGTGCGAGAGGCTCAAAGAGACTCGACTGCCAAGGAGAGGCTCAAAGAGACTCGAGTGGTCATACCTGAATCACCTTTATCAATGCAACCCAAATGTGAATCAGAATGTCTCACTCCAGGAGATGGCTTTGATTGATAACCGCAATATTGTAAACATAAAAAGAAATTTTTTGATGGAAAATATATACACAGAGCCTATTTGCATATGCAAAGCAAAGAAAACATGGACTGCAATTCTTTTTTCTACTTATACCTTTCTTTTCCAGTTAATATCGAATTATCCATTCATATGCTTCATCATCATCAGTTGTTGAAGGATACATGATCCAACAACTATCAACTAATTATGCTAAAAATAAAACAAACTCATATCTAAGAACTAAAAAAAGAAGTAAGCTTAACCTTCAAAATAAAAATGAAAGTGATTGTGAAAAAAAAAAAAACATGTGATGAAAAATCGTATCTGATGAAACCAAAGTTGTTATATCTCTTTGTACCTGTTAAAAAAAATTAAGAAAAAAATTATAAAAAAAATCAAGAGAAGCTCAAAGAAATCATGAGAGGGAAAGAGATTGAAGGAGTTGGATTGTTTATGCAACCTTTTAATTTTTGTTGCCGCAAAAAAAAGGGAAGAAGAAGGGTTTTCTTGACCATTTAGGGTTTTATCGTTTTCATGAGAGAAAAAACCTGACAAATCATCCCTTCAAATTAAAACAAAACAAATCAATATTCCGATTCAGATCCATATTTGTACCAAAACTCTATACCAAAATCCCAGCTCAACAACCAACACCTAGACTACTATTCAGAACACCTGTTGCAGAAAGCCTTTGTTGAGGGGAGATGAGTGACGGTAAAAAAAAAGACTGAAGAGTGAAGACATGAGTGACTGCTAGGGTTAGGATAAAAATGAATAGTTTATTTATTTTATTATCGTGGAAAATATATGGAAAGGCGGATAATTTTGACTTTTGAGAGAAAAGATTGAAATTGATGTGGTTTTTCCAATTGTTAGTTTAAAGGAAAAGATAAGGGTTTTAACGGGATCCTAAAATCGATGCGGAGAAAAAAAAAACATTTATTACATTTATCCTATATCTTTCTTATTTTATCTTTCAATACTATTTTTTTACCGTCCTTAGCAAAAAAAACTTGTTGCCTGTTTGGATAGCGGGAATAAAATTATATTTTCAGGAATCCTATTTCCTAATAGAAAAAATCATAAGCTCATCATCTCTATGGATTTTAAATTCCCTTACTTTTTAGAGATTATATTTCTAACCGCCTTCTATTTCTATTTACTAAGCATGGAATGAAATTGTATTCCCAGAAAACTGATCCCATTCTCTCAAACCAAACACGCCGCAACTCAAAGGTGCAAATTGACAAGGTAGTCAGCTGCTCTGTTTGTCTCTCCCCATTAACATGATCGATAAAAAAATTATTAAAGCATATAAATTTTGGCACGAATTGATCGCACTAACTGATGGGCAATCCAACGTGGTTCCTTAACATTTTGAAAGATGTTCTTAACTGTTGTAGTATCAACTCCACATTCTACTCGTCTATTATTATGATGAGCTATTTCTCAAGCCTAAGTCTAGTCCTTGAAGAAGCTCATGTACGACGAAATTAGATGGTGCCATATTCCCCATACCAGCGGAAATTGCACCTCCTTCACTATTTTGAATGATGACACCATAGCCAGCCACTTGATTGTGCAGTGAGTCATCGAGTTCAACATTGCGTAGTCAACCGTTTGGCCTTTTCCTTTGGCCGTTTCCAAGCACATGATATCAAACGAGGAATCTGAGTTTATCTGATGATCGACTCGTGAGTAATCTAGCCCGATAGGTTTGTAAACCTCAAACACAACAGGGACACTAAGCTGATTTTTTGGGGCTTAACCGCATAATAGCGCAACCCTCTCAAAGATTTGTGTGTCCAAATTGAAACTGAGAGAAGTTTAACGGGTTTAGTTCAGGAAGGGAAACCTGTTTTGTGTCTTAGGTGAAACAGATGTATAGCATTCTGCCTTCTAAGATCTTATGTTGGTATATAAAAACTTCGATGGTATATAATTAGAATACCCATAATACAGTATATGATTATTTTTTCTTGGAGAGTCCATCTGCAAGGGTAATTGGATAAGATACCCTTTATACAGAGAGTTATCTTCCAAATTCCATGATCGTGTTTTCATCCAAAATCTGTGATTACCTTTTGCAGCGTTATTTATCGAGTTTCTTTTAAAACGCACAACATACTGAGTTCATCAATGATAATCAAATTGACTGCAGAGTTGCCTAATAATACAATGTGTAGTTCGTGACCCCTCGGCGTAATGGTCCACGTGTTAGAGGCCCAACGGCTACCCGTATATATAATGGTCCACGTGTTAGAGGCTCGTAGAGAGTGCCTACACGTGAGAGGGCGTGTGAAGGATAATAGTCTCACATTGCTAATATTTCCATAATGAACTTAAAATATAATATAGAAGGGTCACTTCACTCATTACCAAAGTTCAAATGGCACTGAGAAAAGAGATTGGCTTAAAAATATTTTATAACATAAGTTCATGTATACTGATCTCACTTTTATAATTAAAAAGATATCTGATAGGTGTCCAAAACATCTTAATTAATATCAATTGGTTATGTTTTATTTGTTATTTTCTCTTATATTTTATATAAATTACGCATACTTTTTATTTTATAGGTATTATGAAGTCGTGTTGAGCAAAATATGGAAGTTCTATTGGTAGTCAAAGCCATATAGGGGTGGCCCATGTTCAGCTAGTAAATGGGTTCCTATATCGATTTCCTTTGTCTAAACCTAAAACTAGATCGAGTTTTCATTCAATTTCTTCATTTTATTCTGTGCCGTAGTGGTTCGAAAGAGAAGAGTTGCTGCCGTGTTTACAAGGGTTCGCTGTTGAAGAAAACGCTGATGGGTTCTGCTATGAGCTCTGTTGGTGAATCAGAGAAAGAGGAAAATGTCATAATGAGATCTGTGTTTGAACTAGTTCTTGAGTTGAGAGAAGAAGAATTAGGTGATGGCAATTTGAGTTCGATTGGTGGTCACAGTTGAGATGGGTTTGTGCTGAAAAGGGTGTTGGCTCTGTTGGGTTTTGATTTAACTGAATTTAGGAAGACTAAGGTTTGAACTGGAATTGTAATGGCAGTGAAGTTTGGAGACTTAAAACAAATAGAAGAAAAGGAGTTGTTGCCTAGTTCGTTTCTATGGGTTTGGATCAGATTTGAAGATGATATTGGCTGTGAGACAGTAAGATGCTAGAAGAAAACCGAAAGAAAAAAAGAAGATGCAGATGCAGAGAAGGGGTTTTGCTGGTCTCTGCTAATGAATAATGAAGAAGATGTTTGTCTGGTGGGTTGGATAGAGAATGGAAATGGAGAGAATCAGATTGGGAACAGGTCAGGTTGGAGCTGTTGTTGAATGGGTGCGAGTAATGATGTTCTGCTATGGTTTTAAGTGATGATTGATGGGTGTAGATGAATTTTGTTATTGCAAGAAGATTTGTATATGTTGGGTTTGAATGAAATCTTGCAGGGAAGGAGAATTGATGTTAGGAATGACAGCAAAGTCACGCCTGAACTACTAGCAGAGAACGCACAGTGTTTGATTAATCGCCTGAGTGACTACCGTAAAATTTAAGAAGAAGAGTTGAAGTTGCCTTGTCAGTTCCACAAGACTGACATGCTTATGTGTTTTTTTGGGCTTAAATTCGTGGGCTTCCTCTATAATCTGATTTTGCTTAGAAGATGTACGGGCTTGACCTATTTTTGGACATTAAAGAGCTAGGGTGTGTTTAGAAGAGAGTTCTACTCCAACAATAGTTTCTACAAGTGAAAAGCTATAAAAGGAGGACATCTACAATAAGAGAAACATATTTTTCAGAATCTGATTTTTGACATCTACCATTGTGTTTTCTAGGGTTTGACACAAACTGAAGAGAAGCGGTTGAAATCGAGAACTACGCATCTAGGGTTTGCTTTATTGTTTTTTTCTTATATTTATTTTAATTTGTGAACTCCAAAACTATGAGTAGCTAAACTTTTATTTGATTAGGGAGGATTTCGAAACTCCGTAACATGTTTTATCAATCAATTTTTGCAAGTTAAATCTTTTGATAAATATCTTTTGTTGATTATCTTTTTCCGTTCTTATGAGCATGAGATGTTTGTAATTTATCTAAGTGCGCAATTGGGTATCTTGTATGCAACTCTAATGCTAGTAGAGAGAATTATAGTCCATAATTTTTAGAGTAATCTTTACATAAGTAGCGAAATATTATTTGTTGTAAAGGGATTTTGTGGACAATAGTGTGTAAAAGATAACCTTAGGTTAACACACCGAACTTATGAGCATGTGGCTAGGAGCAAATTGACTCACAAATATTAATACAATTGATTGAATTAAACTTAGAGACTCTATTTTGGGTGGTTCACTTGATTAGAGTCCGCTAGAGAACTTATTCTACACGGTGAAATTAGGAATCCAAAATTAGTTGAACTTATAACTTGTATAAAGTTGTTAACAATCGAAGTTTATTGAAGGTTAAACTTGTATGATTAATAATATCTTTGTTCGGTAGTGGAAAATGATTCCTTGATCAATATTTCCTCATAATTTGATTACAAAATACAATTTTCAGATTCACTTATTCACAATATTCTTAGTTAAAAATACTTTTATAACAACTTTTGCTCAATTCCTCCCTTGGGACTGAACCTACTTGTCAATATACTACTTATTGTGAAAAAAAAGTAGAGAAATATTATTTGTGAGTTTGACACCTCATCAATATCATCAATGAACTGCAACGAATAATATATGCCAAATCTTCTTTGCCATTATTCACTCAAACTAAATTACTGAAAATCAATCTAAAAATCAAAAGAAACCAAAGATAAACCCCATTAATAACAATACATATACCTCTCAACTCTTAATTAATTAAAAAAAAAAACTAACTTTTCTATTACCTGTAGAATCCATTTGATTATCAACCAAAATCAGCAGCAAATGGAGATGATTGAAGAACTTTGAAGATGAGAAGATAATGGAAAAACTTTGAAGATGAGATGAAACAGATGATAGTGGAGAATCGGAGATTGGAGTCGCCTCTTCTGAGTTCTGACTGATATTAGAGAAAAGCTAGAAAAGAAAATATGAAGAATAGTTGAGAAGGTGGGCTCAAGTTTCTAGGTAAGGGATTTATATGTGGCTCTCCGGTTTTCTTTTTTAGGGTTTTAGAAATTTATTAGCCATTGATTTCTTTGATCGGTCGGTTCTGGATAGTGTCGGTCGGTACATGGGTACAACCGAGTAGTATTGGAAATAAGTCGGGTGTAATGCAAGCTTACCGTTGTTGCGTGTCGTAGGTGCACAAATTAGTTTCACTTATCTTCTACTTTACTAATAAATAATATAGCAGTAAATAAGATCTGTTTCACGAAGAGCAAGGAGTTCTAGTTGTGAAATGTCAAAAAGGGGTGTTTGTTTTAGGTTAAAAATAATTAACAATGAAATTAAAAGTAATTAAAATGCAAACAACAAAGAGAAATATGATCAAGGAATCCTTCTTCGTTACTAAACAATCATTAAATTAATATATTTATCTAATCATTCATTCATCACAGATTATCACCAACCGTAAGATAACAAGTACCTTAGTTATCTCCGAAATTCCTTATATCACTGGACAACATGAACGCTTAGTCTCCAGATTCTATCCGGCTGAACCACCATGAAGTATGCTCGAGGTGTAATTCAATCGAATGCTTAGGGTTTGTGAATTTAGGTTTGATCCTAGTACTTAAACTCAGTACGCTCGGTCCATTTTCTAGTGTTTTTGTTAGACACGATTGCTCCACAAAATCCATCTGCAAGGTCTTACGTTCTCTACTTGTGTAAGACGTTATGATACAATTACGGATATCCAACTCTTACTAGCTTTAGATTAATTAACAAATCAATTTAGTTGACCACCTAAACAATCTATCAATCAAGCATGATCATTCATATTAGTATAAACAAACGATAATCATGTGAAGAAATTCAAAATAGATTCATATATATAATAACTTAAATCATGTTTAGAACTTAGAATTCATCTTCAATCAGTTAGGTGTTTAGCTACTCATGGATGTAGAAGCACCCATGTTATACATATAAGAAAATAGATAAGAAATCGTTACGATAATGGAACCGCTTCGAAACCCTAGCTTTTTCTCCTTGTGTTGTTGATCTCCTCCAAGAATTATAAAATAATGTTAAAGGTGTCTTCTTAATGTTTTGGGAGTCTCCTTATATAGTACTCATGATATCTAGGGCTTTGAATCCTTTCGGAACCGGTTTTTTCTCTTTGTAGAAGTCCAAATTCATACCAAAGACCATTAGTTACGGTTGGGAACTCACCCCCGACCTAGCCGTAACTAAATATAAACTTTTTGGATGATTTTTCAGGGTCACTTACGGCTGGGTCGTGCTAGGCATTCCTGGCCGTAACTGAGCCTGAGTTTTAACTTTCTTCCTACACCATTTTGGCCATAACTCCTTCATCCAACGTCCGATTGACCTCATTCTTTTTGCGTTGACTTCGTCTCTTCGTCCTCTACAAAATGGTGTTTTAAAAATCTTCATATCTTTTCATTACAATTTACGGCTAGGTTGAGAAGTATTTCCTAGCCGTAAATATGGACCTGACACTTCTCTCATGAATATAGATTCTTCTACGGCTGGGTTGAAATGGTTTCCCAGACGTAAATATGACAAAACTCTTTACGGCTAGGTTCTGAAACGTTCCTAGCCGAAAATGCTTCTGGATTTTCACTCCAAAAGTGTATTTTTCAGCTCTAACTTTTCACTTTCACTTCGGAATGAACCCTTTTCTCTTCTTAGCTTTTTTCACCACCATTTCTATTGATTTTCGGATGATTCATCTAAAAAACAAATAAAATAGAAAACAAAATAATAACAAGGTAATTTACAAAAAATCTAACTAAAACAAGTATGGAATTGATAGTGTAAACATGTAAATTAGACACTTATCAACCCTACGGGGCAGTTTATTACTACGGTTTCAGATTGGGTCGGTTGTTTTTAGGTCGGACCGGTGCAGTTTGGACGGGTTGGTCAGTCCATGTGCACCCTTAGGACTATTAATGTAAAATGTTAAATCTTTTACCTGTCTTGGGAAAAATGGCTTTTATTGAAAAATGCTTGAGAATGAAATCCATGATTTGAAATTGTCCACTTTATTTTATTTAATCTCTCCTAATTTTATAGTGGCGGTTATTATAACAATTACACGGTTGGATGCCATGTGTAATGAGAACTAACTCTTCTTCCTTGCCTTTCATACTTTGAGAAATAATCACTGAAGAAAATTTCTATTTTACTAGATTGGTCTTCAGCTCTCACTTCCTCTCATTTTTGGTTAGAAACACCACCATTATTCGGTCGAGATCAAAGCCTGGAAAACCTGGTAGCGCCAGTACTGCGGGGGCAAATAGATCTTGAGCTAGGAGTGTAGATATTCAATTTGAAGGTTATAGAGCTTTTACTCTTTGCTTTTGTCTGTTAACTGTATACGCACCCTTGTTCGAATTTCTACTAGTATTTAGGTTTTCATATAAAGCTTGATATCCTCATAAAATTGATATTTTTCATCTCTTGCTCTAACTAGATCAAAAGTGGATGATGACCAACCAAGCTGCTTGCATATCGCTATGTATCCATGGTTTGCATTTGGCCACCTGAGTCCATTTCTCAGCCTCTCCAACAAACTTGCAGAAAGAGGTCACAAAATTAGTTTCATGTTACCAGACAAAACGCAATCAAAGTTAGAACTTCTGAATTTTTATCCAAATCTAATCCAATTTATCCCACTTGTTTTACCCCCTATCGAAGGTCTCCCGCCTGGTTATGAAACTACTGCGGAAATCCCTGTCGATTTTCATCATCTCCTAATGGCTTCCATGGATGCCACCAAACCTCAAGTTAAAACTGCTCTTTCCAAACTTAAACATGATTACATATTCTATGATTTCACTCATTGGCTTCCTCGATTGGCAAGCAAATTTGGCGTTAAATCCGTTCATTATTGTACCACATGTATGGCAGCCATCTCATATCTCTTAGTTCCAGCAACCAATAAGGTATATACAAACCATAAATACTGTTTTCGTGTTATTTTAGAAATTACTCATATGCGTCAACATATACAGGTTGAAAAAGGAATAGATACTGAAATCACAGAAGATGAGTGGATGCAAATGTTGGAATCTTACAAAAATGAACAACAACGTTAGATGTATCAGAATAATATATATAAATAACTGAATTAAAACAACTCTACCACAGACAACTACGAGGGAAGAATCACAGGTTCAACAAGTTGTCCTTAACACATTAGTTCGCGGGTATACTCGAGAAGAGCAATGCTAAACCCCAACGTGCGAATATGTGTCCAGGATAAGACTGCCTGATATAGCTTGTATTAGCACAATACAAACTACCCACTCTAGAACTTAGCAACAGGGAAGGAAGTGAAATAAACAATCAAAAACGCAAAACAAAGTGAGAAGATGGTGAAAAGAAGACAGGATAGTAGCCGCTTCTGGGATAGATTTTAACTCTGAAAACGTTTTGTATTTATAAGAGGAAATAAACTTTTAGGGTTTTGGAAACCGTTAGGGTTTAGGATTTCTTATAAGATAATAGATCATGGATGATATCTAATTCGTAGGCCCAATACATAGGTTATCCCATTACATAAGTTAGCCCATGTATTGTTTGTCCATCCCATTCCACCCTAAGTGGACATCCTTTTCTAAAATACCCAATGTGGGATTAAACTAAAGAGTTTCATTCACTCAATAAAATGAGTGAGCATCCAAGACCTAAACAATTTAGTTTAAAACTCATTTTTCTCCAACAATCCCCCACATGAATGAAATCTCGGTAAAAACGAAAAAATCAGAATGCGGAAAATACCATATAGGCAAAGGTGTCCATCAGGTCTTGAACCTTTACTTAGTTGAGAAGTTACCGAAACTACTTGCTAGAGACAGTGAACACGATGTCTTGAACTGCTAGCGTTTGATGCAATTTGCGATAACAGCCACACATGATATCCTCCTGGCGTTGCTAAGTTCGTGTCATTGTGTCCATTTTGGCCCTGGACGTATCCCGTTTCTCAGAATGCTCTAAAGAATTCGCTCAAATTCTTATAGGAAGCGGCCCACTTCCTCATTCAGATAGGTGAGTTCTATCAAGAGTGTTACTGCTACACCCCACTTCAATCTAAAATTGAAACTATAGAACTCATTAAGACTTCTTAAAAGTCATCCTTCACATGCAGTCACACTATCACAACAATGCACCATAGGGAGGGACAGAGAATGTAATTCTCTTGATAGTGCATACCTTTAATTACCACAAATTAGTGTCTCATTGAACCTTGATCTTGGGATCTCCAGTCACTAAGGTTGACTGTCCTTTATAGTAATTTTATTTCTTGAGCTTAAGTCTCATCCCCCTCGATGCAATAACAAGCTATCTCTCTAGATTATCCTTTCGTCAAAGGATCCACTGATTTTTCTCTTGACTTCACTAAGTCTACAAAAATCACTTCATTAGAGAGTAGTTGTCTTACCGAATTAGCCGCCTTCTCGTAGTTTGTCTATACTTTTCCATTGCTCATTTACCTTAGACTCACATAGTCAATTGAGTTTCAACAATGGTGGCCACAGGCTTCGGTCACATAGAATGTCTTCTAAGAAGCATCTTAATAGCCATTCAGCTTTCTCTCGTGCTTGAATTAAAGCGCGCAAACTTTGATTTCTTCAAAAATCAAGTTCATCATGTCTGTTTTAAGGACTTCCTTAGACATACACTCCTTAAGAGGGTACACATATAGGCTAAGAATTTCCAAAGCCTGAAATCACAACATCTATTAAGGTCAGTCCAATATGTATCATGCATATACACAATTTTAAATGTACCTCAAGTACTATAAATTTCTGATCAGATCATCCCACTAATTCTTCTGGGTCACAAATGTATTTATACACCGAATGCACTGCACATTTACAACACACATTAAACGTATCGAGTTTGACAAAGACCATTTCCGTCAGAATTTCTTCTGGTTCCAATGATCCTTTAGATCATGCGTGTCTACAACAATTTAGCCTTTCAATCAAATCACAAAAATCACATGTTATCTAGTGGTTGTAAAGCATATAAAGGCATACACAAGATACATGTACTACTTACTAGTAGTGTCATTACATCTTCCTCAAAAGATTAGTGCATATATATATCACATATTTGAAATTAAATATGTACCTCAAGCATCCCAATTTTCTGGTCCTTTGATCAGAGCAACCCTGTAATTATCCAAGATAAACTGGGAAACATGCATACCTATTTTACAACACACATTTGACAGAAACTGTATCATCAAAATTTGATTTTGGTTCTTTCTGATCTTTTAGACCACTTCAACAACATATTAATTTCCTGTCAAACTTTAAACAACAAAAAATTGTTAGTAGTTGTAAAATACGTAACAAAGGCATGCTTAACATATGCACTGATTTGCTAAAAAATCAACTCTTCATTTTCACCTTAGACCCCCCACAATTGAGGTCTACAGGGTAGGCTGTTTACCTGTAACAACTGTTATAAGGTCGAAACAATCCAACCCAAGAATAGCACATATAGCCTTAATAAAATTGGCAATTGGTTTTTCTTTAACATTGAATTCGGCAAGGAATGTGGGTAACTATCTCTCCGACGAAGGATTTAGCAGCAATAACACCGAGGGCGGTACTCATATAGCTCAAATAAGCAACAGGGCTAAGCAACGCAGCTGATCTCAACTTGTCAACAACTCGACTACCACTTCCTTGAGAGAGTGATGTGAATGCCACCAATGTTCCGAAAGAATGTCCAACATAATGAACTTTTTGCCCTGTTTGTTTGTACACGAAATCAAATGTAGCTGGAAGATAAAATTCTACTGTCTCATCCCATGACCAATTCCAGTAAGCTGGATGTGAAGCATCAAGTGTAGCATGGGCACGACTATATCTCGTTCCTCTAGTATAAGCGAGCCAAAAATCGAACCCACTGTCTGCTAAGATGAATCCTAGAGATTGATCCACTGAATTTAGAAACCATGACATTCCATCCACCAATAGCCCATGTTGCAGTAAGACTGGTTGTTTGATCTTTCCATCACCATAACCACGGCCAGAACGACCCTCAGAGATTCTTTGAAGGCTAAGAACGTAACCAAAAGTGTGATTACCAAAAATCTGGTGACTTTGGGATCACAACCAAAAGTGTATGAAATCCAATAAAGTACATTATCTTATCATAAATCGTCTCACCATA
>JAJJMC010034532.1:0-20038 GCA_023531435.1 Papaver californicum
AACTTAGTTGCTGAGAGAGGTTTGAGCAACCAATTTATTTTGTTGTTTCTACGAGTCGGTGCCTCAAAGTGAATAGCTACATGTTCATTATTTTAGTTGCTATAAATTACTTGAACAAAGGATCTAGCGATTAAGTGTATTTTTTTTCGTTGCTAAATAATAGTGGACACATGTTTATTGCCGCCAAAAATTTTGCCAGTTGCAATTTTAGACGCTTAAACTGTTTAAGCGACTAAATTTCCGAGCTCTTGCTAAGATTTTAGACGTTTAAACCCGTTTTTCTTGTAGTGATAATATTAAGATTAAATCGGACATAAAAATGTGTCTATCAAATACCCCCAAACTTATTATTTGCTAGTCCTCGAGCAAATCTAATCTAGAAAATAAAATCCTAACTCACTTTCGCAGGAATCGCGACTACATTTAGCATATGTAATAAGCCGTTAAACCCCTAGGTGTCCCTAATGGACGAGTTTTGTCTCGTGAGGGTTTACAAGAGGTATACCCACAAAACCTGTACTCCAGATTTTAGCGACTCGTGAAAAATTAAGGATAGACACTAAACAAGCTATTTAGTTGGCTTACTCAATTCTTCGGCTATGGGAATCATTACCCTATATGAGTCCAATTGCTGTACACGAGTGTTTACTCAAGCATACTAAAATTCATATGTAAGACAACAGAGCTCTAATCAGATAATCGTTTAACCACAAGTCTCAGAATGTATCACAGTTCAATCACATGAAAAGATTTAGAAGATGGACATGGAAACTATGAAGGTTGCAAGTGTTGACTAAGGTGAACGGCGTTTCCCATATCCGTCTGAAGGTCATTGCCAGGATGAAACCTAATGAATTCGAGATCCGCACCCACTGTTCTTAACTCTAATATCAATTCAACTGGCTTATACTCGGGTTCTCATGGATCCTGCATTCCACGCTTGCTTAGGCGATGGAGACAGAGAGATCCGCACCCACTGTTATTTTTTTATTTTATTTTTTAGAACTAAAATATAATAATGGTGCTTGACCTCAAAACACTCTATTTCATCCCGATGCCGATAACAATTTGATACTGGGCCCCACCAAATCACTTAGAGAAACACAAATTTGCAAAAGTAAAAGCAGAAAGTGATATGGTAGTGATAGACTCCGAGATATGGTGACAACTATCATGTTATTTCTAACACCTGAACTCTGTTCTTTTATGAATAGACCATTTCACTGGGCACACCAATTCCTATAGAAAAAGAGCTAAGTTTCCATCTACCTAGAATGGTTAGTGTCACCCTGAAGTGTTCACAAGTTTCTAAATTCTAAAGCTTTATTATTTCACTAAAAAGTTTCTCCCTTACTCCCAAACTTAAATCAACCAGTGTCCTCAATGTTTCTAAAGATGAATGATTAAGAGCATTAACAAGGAGAAACTATTAACAATCGAAGGAAAAGAGCTAAGAAAAGATATTACCGTGTTTCTTGAGCATGAACATGGGTTACCTCCCAAGAAGTGCTAAGTTTAAAGACTATCATAAAATCATATAGTAATAGTCGGAACAACTGTGGGTCATCTGAATGAAATAGTGCTATCATAAATAAGAGGAAACAACAATAGGCCAAAAAATGAACAAACCGAGCACACCCTTATTTAGTTTTTTGTTTACGACAACTACTTCTAGCTGTGGTTCAGGTTCAGGCTCTATAACAGGGTCTAGATAAAATATTTTCATGTGCTGGATCTCCTCGTAGACAGGATCAAAAGAATCGGGTTGTAGAGTCTGGAATAACTAAACTAAGAACTTAGAAGCACATAATAATAACCTGAATAATTGTGGATCCTTAAAGTCAATCAGATTTGACTCACACAGTTGACTACTATGAAGGTGGTCATTCATAAACAAATGTGTCGATTCTAATTCCCTAAAGTAATTAGGTTTAGTCTCAAAACTTAATAACTGACACATTTGAAATTCTAACGTTCCCACATATGGACGAAAATATTTTGGTGGGAAAAAAAAGTCAATCTTGGTATTACTGCCTAGGTAAACCACATCGACCAGAGGATGGGTTTCTAACAACTGAACTTCTTTCTGGACATCAACAGGTTCAGGGAATCTAGCTCGAAGATGATCTTGTAAAATGGTAGAGGTGCATATGTCAAGTCCCAAGTTAGGGACCTTTCTAAGATATAAAGCACATGGAGAATGATAGTCACCCCCAAACTTAAAGTTTTTAGTGTCTCTAGATAGACTCATCACACTTTCCCTATTTTCTAGATCGTCCGGTTCCCGAAAATTGTCAATTTCTTCTTCTAAATGATGATCAACTAGACATTCCTCTAATGTATCTTCTAATAAGGTATTTGGTAATGACTCCTGAACTAATGTTTCTATTATGTTTACCTTCTCCATGCACGTGTCACCTAACTCAGAAGGTTGCTTATTAATATGGAAAATATTTAGTTCAATAGTCATATTACCAAAAGATAAATTCATAATACCGGTTCGACAGTTAATGATCGCATTAGATGTAGCTAAAAACGGGCGACCTAATATCATAGGTATCTGATTATCTGGGTCACGGACAGGTTGAGTATCAAGGAAAATAAAATCTACTGGATAAATAAACTTATCTACCTCAATAAGAACATCCTCTATGATACCACGAGGAATTTTCACAGACCTATCAGCTAATTGCAGTGTTATCTGAGTAGGTTTCAACTCACCAAGTCCTAACTGAAGGTACACATGGTACGGAAGTAAGTTCACACTGGCTCCTAAGTCAAGTAAAGCTTTCTCAACACGGTAGTTACCTATTGTGCAAGAAATGGTTGGGGACCCTGGGTCTTTGTACTTAGGAGTTGTAGTATTCTGGAGAATTGAACTCACATGACTAGATAAAAAGGCTTTCTTTGGTACACTAAGCTTTCGCTTTCGCGTACAAATATCCTTAAGAAACTTGGAATAAGCAGGAATCTGCCTAATTGCATCTAATAGCGGAAGGTTTATCGTGACTTGCCTAACAACCTTCAGCATATCATTAAAGTTGGATTCCTCCCTAGTTGGTATTACAAGTTTTGGGAATGGGGCTTTGGGCATAAAATCGGGTTCAACCGGAACCGCATTAGACTTTTTAGAGACTTTATCAGTCTCTTCAACTATAGGCTCGGAAGGGTGAACTACAACATGTTCACTATTGGGTGAGGTTACCTTATTGTCTACTACTCTACCACTCCTAAGGGTTTTAATTGAATTCACATGGTTAGTAGATAACTCATGAACTCCTCTAGGATTGGGTTGTAGTTGACTAGGGAACTTGCCTTTTTCTCTCAAAAACTCACTCAACTGACTAAACTGGTTTCTTAAATCATGGATAACCTGTGAGTTATCTTGCACTATCTTCTTATTGTCTGCTAAATCTTGGATGATTTTTTTCTGAAACTCAACAGAGTTACATGTTAGGAAAGCGAGAGACTCTTCTAAACTCATGATCCTTTTGTCTAAAGAGTTCTGGAATTGTGTCGGTCCAGAAGAATTCTTAGTATAACCAAAACCTGGTAGACCCTGAGGGTTACTAGACTGACCTTGATTCTGGTCCTTAGACCAAGAAAAATTTGGATGGTTTCTCCAACCAGGGTTATAACTTTCTGAATATGGATCAAACTTCTGACGTTTATCATATCTGGTGTTATTATAAAGAGCATGGGCTTGCTCTTCGACAGTCTGTCCTTCCCAAAATGGCTTGGGCTCTATTCCTCGACTAGATTGACTTAATTCTAAGGCTTCTTACCTTTTCACTATAAAGGCATATTTGGCATCTGATTCAAGACTTTCATCTACCCTATTGACATTACCTCTACTCAGAAGAGTTTTTCTAGGGGATTCCTTACTACATTCCCATTGATGGGTCTTATCAGCAATCTCATGCAAAAATTTCATCGCCTAAGTAACATCTTTACTATCAAAACTTCATGTACACAATGACTCAACTATGATGGTTGTTGGATAATCTAGCCCTTCATAAAGGATTTGGACCAGTCTTTGGTCTTCTAAACCATGTTGGGGACATTGTGTTATTAATTCATTGAACCTTTCCACATAGGTGTACAAAGACTCTCCTTCGTGTTGCCCAAATGTGGAAATATCTTGCCTAAGTTTTGATATCTTGTGCCTAGGGAAAAATTTAGCTTAAAAGGCAGCAGTAAGTTGTTCATATGTCTCGATGGATTCAGATGGAAAACTATATAACCAAAATTTAGCCTTGTCTCTCAGGGAAAAGGGAAATAACCTAAGTTTCAAAGCTTCATCAGACATGTTGTGAATTTTTAGGGTACTACATATTTCTTCAAAATCCCTAATGTGAAAGTAAGAGTTTTCATTTTCTTTCCCTAAGAAGAGTGGGAGCATCTATATGGTCTCAGGTTTCAACTCATAGTTGGCTTGAGTTTCAGCCAACTTGATACATGATGAACGAGCAGTCCTAGTAGGATTCAACAAAGATTTCAAGGTTGTCATTTCTGATACAACTGAAAAATTAGGAATAACTTCTTCACTAAGAGACAAATTCTCAAAACTAAAGTTTCCAAAGATAGGACTCTCAAAAGAAGGGTTTCCTAAATTCTCACTTTCAGCGACAAAGTTTCTATTCTCGTCGCTGATCAAACGGCCAATAGAATCTCTTCTCCAGGCACGCTCAATGGGCATGCAATAACTCCTAATCAGAAGGGAATTCTAAACAAACACAAAGCAAGGTCGACTCAACCAAATCAAACCTATTGATTCTAGCAAACAAAAAGCATGATGGCTCCACTTAGATTGTTTTCTAGACCAGCTTCTATTCTTTCGAAAGGCAACTAGTTACAGTTTTATCAAACCTCTTAGGACGATCCGAATTAGATTAAGTCGAAGAGAAACAGGATAAGCTCTAAGAATCTTTGATAACCCTGCCTCTTTGGCAACGTTAATCTGGGTTACAAGGCGGCACTAATCAACTTAAAATAATCTTTTCGAACTTCGAGTTAGGCTAACAAAGCAACCAATACAATCCTTTTTAATGATTTTCCAATAAGCTCGATACCCTATCGGTCTTCTTTCTAGTCAAATTTTAAGGATTAGGTTCGCGTTAGGTAACGTGTTCCTAAGGCGGGAAAGAAGGAAACGGTGATGAAATCCGGGTCCTTATCTTGTATGGCCAGTTCTTCCCCTTTACTAGAAAAGTAAGTCCGTTTTCAGTTCCTCAGCATATATGCATACGAAGGAATACAGTAAACCCACTTGCAGGGGATTCGTGGGTTGATCGAGTCTTACCTCCCGTACCAGACGGGCGATGAATCGGTTGAAGTCGACTCGAGCCACCAACTCCTGTGTCAGTGTGCGAACCCGAGGGGCCGAGACAATATCGTAATTGTCGTCCTTCCCTGTGCAATTTATATTTAATACTACCCTTCCGTAGGGTTAAAAATAATAATAAAGTCCAAAAAGTCCAAAGTCCAAAGAGAAGTGTCCAAAAATAAAAACAAATACAGAAACAATTAAAATCCTAATACAGTTTTCTAAAAAAAAAAAAATCTAATTAAAATCTAATTTAAGAAAAAAAAATCTTCGTCTTCTTTTTCGTTCTTTTAAGCTTTAGCTTTTAACTCCAAGTCTTTAGCTTTAATTCCAAATCTTTAACTTTAATTCCAAAACTTTGGTTCACTTTCCTTTCGATCCAAAATCCAAAACCAGCAGCAAAAAGAGAAATACCAAAAGAAACGTAAAATAGAACAAAGTAAAAATAAAAAAATCTAACTAAACTAATTAACCTAAAAAAAAAATCTAAAAACAAGTCCGCGTCGGCGGCGCCAAAAATTGATGTAGTTTTAAAGTGGTAAATAAAGATTCTTTACTCAGACTTGTGAAGATTGATTTTAAATCTAATTTCTAAAATTAAAAATATGAAAACTCAAATATTTTTTATAAGGTTGAGAGAAAGCTGAGACTAGGATTCCACTATTTTCCAATTTCAAAGTGATAATAATTTTAATCATGCAATTTTAACATTTTAATTTGATTCTAAATCATTGCAAAAATAGATTTTCAAAACAACAACTGTATAATAAAAGCATGGAGCATCTAGGGCCTAAGCCGAGGCATGCACCATCTAACGGAATCACGATTGCTTAACAAAAACCTTTAAATCAATTTTTAATCAAGGCAATTAATCATAAATAAATTATATAAATTAATTAAATACTTACCACATAATTGTTGGAAAAGTAGCTTCCTCCATAGCCTCAAAGATGAAGTTTAGCTCCTCATTGTAATGGCAAAATCTTCAAAAATCATTTTTATAACTCAAAAATTGCTTATAATAAGAATAGAAATGCTCACAGACACTTAGATACGGTTTAAGTGTTGTTATGAACACTTCAGGCTGATACAGAAAGTATTTGAAATGAATGCGCAACAGGAAACAGATTTCCGTTGCTGTTTGAAATGAATGACAGTTCTGGTTAGCCTTTTGTTCTTCAAGTTCTTCACTATGCCGCAGCAGAAACGTTCGTCTGTTCACTTCAATTCTAAGCTTCACCAATCGTTTCTTTGTACCCCAAACTCTCTAGTATCCTCTATTTATACTACCCATCACCCAAAACCTCCTTTAATCCTCTCAAATCTTTCCTTTGATCCTTGGCAGACCACCGAAAATCTTTTCCAAAAACAGAATTCTTTACTTCCTGATTTCTTTGTTTCTGGATGCTAATAAGAGAAGAAATCGATATCATTCCCTTTTTAATTCTTTCCCACACAATTCTAGTTTCCTAAGTAAAGGAATTTCCAAACTCCAAGCTTGTTTCCAAATTTCTTTTGAGTTTCCTATTTCACGCTGTACGTGAAGAATAGAAATTCTTCTTCCCGCCACTTTCTATCATTTGAATTCTGGGTGTGGGTGCCCTTAGCCAAAGAGTGTGTGCCTTAATCCAAGTTGAGGGTGCCGTTATCATTTCTCCAAAAACACCTACAAAGAAATAAAAACCATAATAAATACAAAATTGAGTATCAACAATATATAATATTAAGATTAAATCAGACACAAAAATATGTCTATCAACCAGTTGAAGGAAAAGCTGTGTATGAAGATTTTAACAACAACATGTCTTGGAGTGATCTCTGTGCCCTTGTCAAAGATACACTTGGATGGGAGAAGACAGAAGCCAAATCAGAGTTTAAATTGGCTGCTGGAGATAAACCGGGGGTAGCAACGAAGAAAGGTTTATGTATGACCAAGAAGATCTTATTGCGTAGTCTGAGGGAGAAGTTTGGAGGAACCCTACAGTTGGAAAAGGATGGGGTCGTCATAGATGAAACCAGAGCTATGCGTACAGCCAGGGCGTATCTACTATATATGCTCGGCACCATCTTCTTTGCTGAAAACTCAGGAAACAGGGTCAACGCTCACTTTCTACAGTGGTTAACGGATCTCCAGAAGACGCATGAGTATTCATGGGGAACTGCCACCCTCTCTTACCTACTTGCCAACCTTAGAAAAGATTCGAGGGTTAAAGGAACTAAGATTGCCGGGAATACTGGTCTTCTTCAGGTAATTTAATGTTGGAATTTCAATGTTTAAATTCAGATTTTTTTATTGTGCATTATCTTATATTAATATTTATTATCTTCATAGGCATGGGTCTATGATCACTTTCCGAGCCTGGATCCTAAGACGGACTGGAGCGGTGATTTTACTGGACCTACCGGAAAGAAATTCATATTCACCAGTACTCAGTCAAAGCATAAAGAAGTGCAGATAGCAACGATGAGAAGTTAACTTGATAGCAACCCCCGTCGAACTCTCCGCCAATGTGGCTATGTCCAAACCAAGGTAACACACGAAGCCTTTAAATTGTGTGTGAATGGCTCCATGATCGAAGGCCCAAGAATCATGCTCAACTACATCCCAACGGCTTCGCTCACGGTTTGGAACAACCGCCATCAACCGGAATACCAAATCCAAAGGGAGGAGGTAAATCCATCTCCGGGCACAAAAGAGGCTGAAGAAGATTACTTGGATTGGTATCGCCATTTTGGTCATCCAAATGTCATTAACATTGATCCAGAATCTATGAGAATACTTCAAAGGGGTCAAGGAAACAACACAGAAGATGGTGTCATGGATGTTTGAAAAAAAAGCATATTTCAATTTGGTACGTAAATTACTTTTGTTATTAATGTTTTTAAAATTTATTACTAAAGACTCAACCAACATTTATTTTCATATGTGAATAGAAAAATAAGGTCAAAAAGAAAGCACTTGCATTGGCAGAGTCTATGACTCCATGCCTAATAGAGCTGATGTGATGACGTTTGACCAATTAAAGAACCCGCAAGCCAAAATTGGGAAGCTTCATGAAGCAGACGAAGATGAGACGGTTCGAAGCTTAAAGAGGAGTAGAGCCGGTACAAGAGATGTGACTACTAGCCAAAGAGACCCGCAACCTAGTGACGAAGAGACACATGATGAAGCCGATGATGTGCAACGTGGTGCTCGTACTCGTGGCGGTCGTGTTGGTGCTCGTACTCGTGGCGGTCGTGTTGGTGCTCGTACTCGTGGCGGTCGCGCTGGTCCTCGTACTCGTTATCCTTCGACCGAAAAAAGAGTTCGTCAAACTGAACGACATACCCCTCCTCCTTCTCCCTAACTCTATGTTTATTATAACAATTGAGTCAAACTAAGGTTGTTTTTTTGTGGGTGTATTATAACTTCAGTTAGAACGTATGAGAAAGTTTTTATCTTAAATTTTTCTAGCTAAATTTCATGTTTTACTTACAAAAATTTCAAGTTGGAAACCAAGCAAAGAAGAAATCAAGTCAAAAAACAAAACAAATGATTATTTACGGTTGAGTTTTGGCTGAAAACCCAACCGTAAAACTGTCAATATAAAAAATGTTAGTTTTACGGTTGGGTTATTGAGTCAAAAACCAACCGTAAAACTGACATTTTTTTCATGGCAGACTTACGGTTGGGTTTTCAGCCAAAACCCAACCGTAAATATTCCTGGATCATTCGAAATTGGATTCTAGTACTTGTGTTGTTTTCGGTTTTTGTTTGTTTGAATGACCTAATTTACCTTCAATCTAGTTAAAATGATTGAATAAGTTTAAAAATTTTGATTTTTAAACCCAAATTTGACCTTAAACTCAATGCTCCAAAGGATGTTTTACGGTTGGGTTTTCAGCCAAAACCCAACCGTAAATATTCCTGAACAACTAAAATTTGGATTCTAGTATTTGTGTTGTTTTCAGTTTTTATTTGTTTGAATGACTCAATTTACCTTCAATCTAGTTAAAATGATTGAATAAGTTTAAAATTTTGATTTTTAAACCTAAATTTGACCTTAAACTCAATGCTCCAAAGGATGTTTTACGGTTGGGTTTTCAGCCAAAACCCAACCGTAAATATTCCTGAACAACTAAAATTTGGATTCTAGTATTTGTATTGTTTTCGGTTTTTGTTTGTTTGAATGACCCAATTTACCTTCAATCTAGTTAAAATGATTGAATAAGTTTAAAATTTTGATTTTTAAACCCCAATTTGACCTTAAACTCAATGCCCCAAAGGATGTTTTACGGTTGGGTTGGGAAGCCCAAACCCAACCGTAAATATTGACTGAAATTGTATGGAAGTAAAAATAAAATTGGTATTTACGGTTGGGTTTGAAGATTAGTTATGGTTGGGTCCTATGCTAAAACCCAACCAAAAACTGTTACGAGTGTTTGTTAGTTACGGTTGGGTTCTAGGATGAACACCTAACCGTAATTGTTAGTTACGGTTGGGTCCGATACAAAAACCCAACCGTAAAACTGTTACGATTTGGTGTTCATCTATGAAATTACGGTTACGGTTGGGTTGGGAAGAACACCTAACCGTAAATGGCGTTTACGGTTGGGTTCGACATGAAAACCCAACCGTAAATTTCTCTGAATCACAAAAGAATCATCATTTTCAAACGTAATTTCATCAAATTTGAGTCATTAAAAGACCAAGAGTTTAAGTTAGAGGTATACCTCACTACTCTGGTTGATTGAATCAAAATCTAGGGTTTTTTAAAAAACCCTAAAAAATTCCCTTCTAATTTTTCTTCCCACCAAACCAAAAAGAAAAAAAAAATTGATTTGATTTGATTAAGTTTAAGATTATTTTAGATTAATTATGATTGGCCTAATCTATTAGCTAATTAGTTTTACTAATATTAACTAATCATGGGTAGTTTAGCCATTATGAAAATATCATGGATAAGGAGTTTTTGAAATTCACTTCAAATATCACAATTTCGTCTTTACATGGATAGTTCCTCTATGAACTTTGCAGCCCGTAAGGTTTCCACTTTTTAGTAGAAGTAGAAATTTGGTAGAATATCTTAAAATTTCCTTTATGCCAAAGTGTATAGACCAGCACTGGTATTAAGTTACTGACCCCTGTGTGGTATTTGAAGTTGCATCAAATGGGTCCAAGAGTCATTTCCTACTGGTGGAGACTGTTCAGGATTGGTTGTGATCTATGAGCAATGTGTACGCACTTTTTGGAATACGGAGCACTACAAGGAGGACCGTCGTTACCTCAAAGTGTGGTTGGAATATGTAAGTTCACCCATTATCATTGTTTTACTTTACTTAACTTTGAAGCATATTGAAAATTTCCACGAGATCATTACTTGAGTTATACATTGGGGTTTTCAGGCAGAGAATTGTGCTGATGCTGAGGTCATATACAAATTTCTCCAATCAAATGGGATAGGTCAATCACATTCGGCATATTACATTTCATATGGATTATATTTGGAATCGAAAAATAAGCTGAAAACTGCAAATGAAATATTCAACCTTGGCATGGAGAGGTAATGCAACCTTTTTTTTCCATTTGGTTTATACATGTAAGTTCATTTTGTTAGTAATGTAATGCTTTTGTAGATAAATAGCCACTTTAATTTGGTATTAGGGAGCCTATGGTGATGTCATTAGTGAATAACGATAAAGCATAACCATCCACCGGATCTCATTTTCTTTTCATTCTTGCATTTTTTTTAATTTAATTTGCTTTTATATGTTTGTCTCTTATATTTTAAACAGGTAGCTAATGAAGAACTTTACATCTCTCAGGAAAGCCCAGCCAATAGAGAAAATGGAAGCATCTTTCAGGAAGTTTTTCACTCGCTCGATGAGAAGACCTCAAGCTCCTGTAGTACGTTACTGAAGGCAATAATTGATTTTTGTTTTTCTTTCTACTTGGTCATCGTTATTTATTGTTTTATATATTCTAAAATGTAGGAGGAGCCAGCAGATAGTCATTTACCTCACAGAAGCTTTGGAACTGTCTTGACTACAGGAGAAGCCAGTAAGTCTTACCTTTTAGTTTTGACTTGATGTCAATAAATCTACTTTATACTTTCAGTGTTTCAGTTTCTCTTAGAGTTCTCACCTTGAGGTATTTGCCTAATTTAAATATTGCAGGAAGACAGTTGAAGCAGAAAACCGATCTTGCTAACAAAATGCTGAAGCTAGATAGGTGAGAAATTTTAATCGTGCAAGATCATGGTTGGACTGTGGTATCGGTGCGTCTAGACCTGTGTAGCATGCCCCATATTCTTGACTTTGTGCTGCCAAATTATTATATGGATAGTGGCTATGCAACTATTCATTATTTAGCTGACCGTTTATTTCTTGTTTCTGCATGGAAATTGCTGAATTTCTACAACAATTTGAGATTGATTGTCTGTCAGTTGTACTTATTCCTGTTTTGGGAAAACCTGTTTTCTGCTCAATTTTGACTCTGTTGTTCTGGGAATCAATTGTTTCCTCCATAGTCCAATTTGCTTACTATGCAATCACTTCATTGTGTTTAATGTTGTTGGCAATTTCATTTCTGTAGGGGTCCTTCAACAATTTCCATTTATAAAGATACAAATGAGAGTGCTGCCTCAAGTCATCAACCAGAAGGATTGAAGAATGACAAGAAAATCTTCTCTCTTGGAACTAGATCGGAGTGAAATAAGGAGAACTCTGCAATTCCTGCTAAGTGGACTTCAACTAAGGTTAAGCCTAAACCTTAAATCATGCTGTTCCAGTGTTCCGTGCTTCATTGGCACCTTATGTTTATAATTTAACTGTTTATAAACCAATGAAAACTCATGGTAGTCCATTTGTTCTATCAGATTCTGCAAAGACCTTTATCTAGAGCTGCACCAGGAGTTAGCGCCTGTATTGAGGTGTTCGTTGACGAGGAATGTGCAGAGTAAGCCCAGATGAATTTAACCTTGCAGATAATTCTTGTACTTCAAGTTACTTGTAACATTGCTTGAATTTAAACATAACTTTGCACAAATTTGTGTCCTACATTGCTTCAAGCTGCACTGTAGTCGCTCATATCTGCGAAGCAACTGCAAAAACTGCACGCAACTAAGCTTCAGCATGCAACTTAAGTCTAAATACTTGTTATTCAATGTTGGAAATAGTCTACTTATTATGCTCTGGATTGTTGTCTGTTGGCTAAATACTTGTAAAATGCAGGGTACATTTCTTCCGTGCAGTCCACAATGGAGATCACTTGTATACACAGGGGAGCCAAAGTCTCACATGTGAATCATCTTCGTTCGTGCTACTGAACATGCTTAATTCAGCCAGTGTAATATTTAGTTGAACGTTATGTAATCATCAATTGCCTGCTTTGTATTTCATCTGAATATGTGAACAGATCACAACCTAGTTGCTTTGTATTTCATCTGAATATGTGAACAGATCACAACCTAGTTGCTTTGTATTTCATCTGAATTTGTATTTCAGCTTAATGAGTTTTTTTTGTTTTTTTGTTTTTGATTTGTATTGTCAGTTTCAGAAATCTGACAGAAATAGTCGGTTAACCGAAACCGGACGGAAAAACCGAAACCGGATAGAACCGTTTAAAAACCGAACCGACGGTTAAAGGCTCGGTTTTGGTAAGTATGTTGGCAAACCGGCTATACTGGTTTCGGTTTTGGTTTGGCCAGAACAGCCCTAGCTACTACTACTACTACATGTTCCGACAACACCGATCCATTACGCTGAAGTTGAAGTTCTTAAGGTGACTCCATCAAGTACTTCCACTCTTTGATCAAGTGCTCAGTGACATCACCCATGGTCACGATATTCCTCTCAGTCATCACTGATGACAAGGCATCCACGACCATCACCAACCTAAGATAAAAACTCAACGAGCATAACCACTTCAGAGATTCACGGTCTTCGCATTGACTTTGAAGATAAACCTCATGCCTTGCTTTCTTCCCTATGTCTTGATCTCTGTTGGTCGTGTCAACAACTATTCTTTCTCTTTCTTCGGCTACAGTTTCACGCCAGAAATACGGGTTTGATGGGTCAGAATACTCCAAGCACAAGAGATTCATATCGTGAAATGAAAACATGGAGATAGATGAATATGAACTTATCCCAAAACTCCCACGGAGGACTGGAAAATGCAAGAGTTTTTTGTAAAACATTCTTACAAGTCCTACAAATGGACTGTTGCACACTTCAGTTCACCAACAAGAAAAATCGATAACAATTTGTGAGGAATAGGGAATACATCCTTCATGCAAAGTATTCGTCTATGTCTATGCTATGACATACCAAAAGGGAACCCCAAAAGATATACGATCTAAGAGATATAACTCTTATACAGAGGAATATCAAGTCAGAAATTTTTACGAGATTACTAATTACAATTGAGCGCATATTTGACTAACCTATCAAACTCCGAATTCATTGATTGTTTTTGCATATGATATCTTAATCTCTTAGCTTCAAAATTTGGTGTTAAACATTAAAATACGACGTCATATGAAGTTTCTATGCCTCCCGGAGCGAATGGTGTACAAGCAGGAATTTCCATACGGAATTTAACGGTTTGCTAACTTATTTGAAGAGTCTAACACCAGATCCACCATCTACTCATGAATCCTTCACCAACTATTCTTGAAGTTTTAAATTTTAATACGTAGAGCCCTCATCTATAACTCATGGGAACTTCACCATCTATTCATGAGGTCTCCACCTCTAACTCATGAGACCCTCACTTCCTTTTATGAGTATCAATCTCTCTTAGAGACCTCACTTGCCAAGAAATCCCGTGGTGCTAACAATTCTCTTCGTATCCAGAATCCCAGTCTAATGCAGTATCAAATCCAAGCTAGCTCCTTTTCCATTTGGCATCATCTTCATACTTCAATCCACAATACGAGCACCATGTGAGGTCAACACTAAATTCATTCATTACGAGCTCCATCATTCTTAACTTCTCACTATCTATTTGTCTGACTTCTAAAATACTACCACTTGAAGCAGTATCAACAACTACACCAGAGACAATATGCTCATGACTATGAATTTGGAAGTAGACATCAGACTCTCTTAGTCTCCAACGACTCCTCTATGAATTCATTCATTCACCTAACCATGGTCATAACCTAAAATACAAGTTCAATGGGCTAACACACTCCAAGCATGATAATTCAAGTAAAAGCCATAACTTTAGAGTATCAATGAATTAATGACATAACTCGTAAGGATTCATCATGAAACATTCATGATAGGAGCAGATGGACCAACGGCATAACAAAATATATTTTTGTGACACCCGTGTTAGGAATGCTTTACATTAAGTTGTACGGTTTCAAAATATGTGGATAACTTGTGAATAATTAAAAGGTGAATTATATACCAAACTTTTACCTATGTGTCTACTAAAAGGGCGTCTTCTTTCGAGTAACGGTCAAGGAGATATGACTCGGATACTAGACGGAGTACAAGCTGAAAACTGTAAGAATTTTGTCTCAAATATTCTTGGACGCTTTCTGTCTGCTCCGTTTTACTGTCCAAACAAGCTATAAACCTGAATTGTTTCCTCGGTGAGAGATAAACAATCCTTATATAATTCCATACTAGGGTTAACCATCAACAAAGAACATCGTATGAAGAATCTAGAATGTTTTTGCGAAAGTGTCTCCAATCTGAAATTTTCTGACGACGAGATTAATAGAAAATTTAGGTTTTCTCATGCATATCTCCATTCATCCAACCATTTTAAGAGTATGAACATGTGGTTATGAAAAAAGAAAGACTCACTTTATGTTCACCCCAAACACTTGGATGAATATACTTCACCATATCAAGTTATAATACGTCATCAACCTTGTGCTACCATTTGGTCCACTGTTGTGACCATGTCGTCTCAATTTCCGACGCTGCTGCTTTCAGCCCTATTACTCAGTGCTCCTGTTGATACAAAATAACTATAACTCGAGTCATCATCACTAGCGTTCTAGCTCCCATTTTCTGTCGCCTTATTGGCATCATCACTAGCACTTAGTGTCGTATACTAAACTCTAAGCACTGGCGTCTACTGCTTGCTTACTGGAGAGTAATACATCGAAAAGCACAAATATGCATCAAGGACATTTCTTGGAGAATACAAAGCTAAGTTGTTATCCTATTCTTGAATTAAGTTTCAAGCATTGGTTAGACATATCGTCACCGTCTAATGCTTATTATGAAACATTATTGTTTTGCACTAAGCATGGGTCTTAATGTAGATGGTAGAATTTTGACAAAGGAAAAAATTATAAATTTATCTGTCATGTATCAGAAATATTTAATTTATAAATTTATTCCTATCCCGTGTCAGAAATATAGAGCATAAATGTTTTGAGGACCCACCTTGCTCAGTGTGCAAAAACAAGAAGCCATGGTTCCAAGTGACTATACCTTGATTGGATTACATGGTCCCATAGACCATGTTTTGGTCGGTCACGACCACTATTGCTTGCTTGCATCACGTAATCCTTGCTCACATCTTGTTCACGTCAACCTTGTTCGGTCATGCCTTTATCAGACCAGTCTGGTCATGTCCTCGAGGACCATATTATTGCTCAGCCAAGCAAGTCTTGATCACACCTACTATGACCATATTATTGCTCCGCCGAACAAATACCTTGTCCTCGGGGACCATATTATTGCTCGTCCAAGCAAGTATCATTTCCTCAAGGACCGTATTATTGCTCGGACAAGAAAGTCTTGATCACGTCCTCAAATACCATATTATTTCTCGGACAAGCAAGTATCACGTCCATATTATTGCTCGGCCAAACAAGTCTTGATCACGTCCTCAAGGACCATACTATTGCTCGTCCAATAAAGTATCATGTGCTTGAGGACCATATTATTGCTCGGCCAAGCAAGTCTTTGTCATGTCCTCGGAGACCATACTTTGTTCGTCCTAGCTGAGCCTTGGTCATATATTCAGGAACGCAATGTTCATGCTTGCCCTTTTAGAGCGCATGCCAACCTTACTTAGTCCCCGAGAGCATGGCGCCAATCTGGTGCTCAATCCTTGAGAATTTTTGCATAATCTTGACTCTGGATTCTTCCAAACTTGTGTTATTCCCAAGCTTGTGCACATCCAGCCTTTCCACTTCCAAATATTGCCCCTTCCAAGCTTGTGTCATTTCCAAACTTGCGCACATCTAGGCTTGTCGCTTCCAAGCTTGTGCCATTTGCAAGTTGCACACTTCCAGGCTTACCCCATCTAAACTTGTGTCATTTTCAAACCTGCGCGCATCCAAGCTTGTTATTTCCAAGATTGTATCATTCGTAAGACTGCACACATCCAGGGTTACCGCTTCCAAGATTGTGTTTTTCCAAGTTTAGAATTACTGACTTTACTAAACTTAACACTAGTAGTTAGATTGTTCGAAAGAGTCGTTCGTATGACCCAATTATCAAACATAATGAGAGTTACGGTTTCAAGAATCTTCCCAGCAATAATGGACATGATCTCAACCACGTTCGCCACCTCATTATCTCTCCATCTCTTCCACTTCTTACGAGATCAAGTGTGAAAACACTATAGATAGAAGACTTCTTCTATTAACAAAACATGACAACAACAATATAAGTCAGAGAAAACAAGTTTGTGATTGTCCTAAACTCTTTCGTCTTCTCTACTTGAACTCTACCACAGAGATCGGTATTCTTCGACTAGAACTGACCAAGCTCTTATCTCATCCTTCTCTGCTTTCCTTTTCAAGATCAACCTTTTTTTCCTCCACTATGACTGAAGCAAGGCTTGAGTGACCATTTACTTGGTTTAGGCTGGCCTTGTATAATTTTGATCTCTCGTATATTTTACAATTTATTCTTTCACCATTTTATCTGTTTTCCACCTAAAACAGTTTCAAGCAAAAAGGTCACCGACTCTCCAAAGAAAACAAGCTAATACTCCGAGGCTCAACGAGGATTAACACAAAGTTTATGACCTTACACAAGTACCGGAGATATGGGAATATGGATGATGAACATCAAAATACAATAAAGGTAAACTTGTTAACACCGCTGTTAACCAATCCAAAAATTCTCCCAGGGATAAAATACCGATAAAAGAGGTAGTTAACATTTAAAATAAATTAAGAAAAAAATATTTGATGGGAATTCACTAACAATAAATTGATAGTTAACCTCATTGGCGGTGCATGAAAATTGTTTTGAGTTTGTTGTAGCAAAACTTGGTATAAAAAACCAAGGTGAACAAACTTACCACGCATAAAACCCTCCCATTTTATCTTTTATAAAGAAAAACCATTTTCATTAAAAATGAGACAAAAACCCCATTTCACTTAATACTAATTAAATTTAGATTTTAATTATTTTCAATATACCCGAGATGCCCTTCCATATATAACCTAGGTATTGTAATTTTAAGGCAGTTTTTTCTTCTTCTTCTTCTTCATCTCCCCACCACCATCACCAACAACAACAATACTTCCTCCGCCACCATCACCAGCAGCGACACCATCACCAGCAGCGACACCATCACCAGCAGCGACAGTTTCTTCTCCGCCACAACAACACCTTCGTATCCTTCACCAACACCTCTCTTCTTCTTCTTCTTCTCCTCTCCACCACCATCACCAGCAGCAACAATACCTCATCCGCCACCATCACCAGCAACAACAGTACCTCCTCCGCCACAACAATACCTTTGTATCCTTCACCAACAACACCTCCTCATTTTCCCATCGTTTCCTCGTTGTTATTGTTTCTCCTCCACCATTATATGTCCAAATCCACCACCAACAACACCTCTTCTTCCTCCTTTTTATCCTCTACAAACATCACCAACACCTCCATATCGTCATCGCCGAAAATCTTCAACAAAATATAATGATATATCATCATTGTCAAATTTTGGATTTTTTGTTGGTGAAATGTCAGGAAAACTATGAAACCTTTTGGGGTTTCATAGTTTTTTCATCATTTTGTTTTCATCTGTAATTTTATTTGAATGAAAAAAGAAAAACTATGAAACCCCAAAAGGTTTCATCATTTGTTTTGTTTCATTTACTATAGATGAAAAAACTATGAAACCCCAAAAGGTTTCATCGTTTGTTTTGTTTCATCTGTAGTAAGATAAAACAAAAAAATGTAATTGATATGTATGAAACCTTATTCGGTTTCATTATTTTTTTATATGCTGAGACATTTTTTCTTCAGAAAAATGTAATTGAAATGGATGAAATCTTATTCTGTTTCATAGTGTTTTTTTCATCTGTTTTTTCTTATTTGAATGAAAAAAGAAAAACTATTAAACCCCAAAAGTTTTCATCGTTTGTTTTGTTTCATCTACTACAGATGAAAAAACTATGAAACCCCAAATGATATGTATGAAACCTTATTCGGTTTCATTGTTTTTTTATATGGCGAGATATTTTTTCTTCAGAAAAATGTAATTGAAATGGATGAAACCTTATTCGGTTTCATAGTATTTTTTTCATCTGTTTTTTTTTATTTGAATGATAAAAGAAAAACTATGAAACCTTTTTTGGTTTCATAGTGTTTTTTTCATCTGTTTTTTTTTTATTTGAATGAAAAAAGAAAAACTATGAAACCCCAAAAGGTTTCATCGTTTTTTTTCATCTGAAATTTTATTGAACGAAAAAAAACGATGAAACCAAAACTGAACATAATTGAATCATAAATAAATAAGGGTGAAAACAAATGGAATTGAAACTTTCTATCTTTGAACCTAAGTATGAAAGATTGATTTCGAAACAGATGAAACCTAAACCTAACAGATGATGAAACCATTTTTGATTTTGATATGTGATTTTGTTTTGATTTTAGGTTGAAATTGTTACTGATGATAATGAACAACAATTTCGTCAATATTTTGAAATTGTTTTGCTTCTGATTCTAGTTCTAGATGATGCAGATGAGGAAGATGAAGACGAGGATGATGAAGATGAAGACGAGGATGATGAAGCTACTGATGATGAAGACGAGGATGATGAAGCTATTGTTGATGAAGATGAAGACGAGGAAAAAATTCCGTAAGGTGAAGGGGAAAAAAATTCTGTAAGGTGAAGGTGAAGTGGGCGTGATGGGCGTGATTTGTTAATGGATTTGGGCTGAATTATAAGTGAGGGTAATATGGACAGTTGGTTTATAATGGATTTTTTGTATCAAATTTGTTTTGTTGGGTTTAAGGTAGTTGGATAGTGACACCTTTGGACTTATAACCCACGGTCCGTTGTTGTAGATTTTATTGATGTTTATTAGAAACTTTTTTTTGTAATACTAATAATAAATTGTCCTATTGACTACTGATGGGATTTCGGATTACCCTATATAATAACCGCAATCGCACGGTGTCTAACTGGTAGACAACGGCAAGTACGGGTCGAACCCACAGAGAGCGGGGAAATACTGAAATTAATATCTCTAATCAACTAACCAGAAACAATATTTTTTGGGATTTTTAGGTTTATAGATAAAATAATAAAATAAACTAAACTAACAAAATAATTAAGCAGAGAGAGTCGATAACCAGAGTTTTCAGTATCCACCACTATTTCTATTTAATTAATGAAGTGAAACATAACTCATGAATACTTAGAGTCGCAAATATCACTGGGAAGCCCTAAACATGGTGCATAAGCCCTAGTCTCAAGCATACACCATAAAATTGCGTTAGCGAGAAAA
>JAJJMC010034533.1:0-13040 GCA_023531435.1 Papaver californicum
AACTTGATCTTCTTCCACGTGTCATGCTCCTTTAATTTACTAACAATATGTATGAGAACTATAGAGATGTAGATTATATTAATAAAACTACGGAAACTACGGTGATGTGATGTTATGGGGGGACATATAAAAAAAATGTTTTTTATAAGGATGGACGATGCAGATATAATCATTAACGATTTTATACTCCCGAAACAGATTTTGGTTTGTGTAGAAAATTTGAGTCATGGAAATTAGGTTTTAGATCACCTGAGAGATTTTGGGTCACAGTGTCCATTTTTGGTTACATGAGTGCTTTTGGGTTAAAATGACAAAATTTGGATTATGGTTCATACTTGAGGTCATATTAATGCAGATTAAGAATCACGAGGCAGATTTGAGCAATAAAATAGATTTAGGTTTACGAGACAAATTTCGGCTCATTATGTAGATTTTAATGTACAATGCAGATTTTAAAACACGAAGAAAACTCTAACTAAAAAACTAAAATTTGGGCCACGTGCTAATTTTTGGCTCACAAAGTTTATTTTGAATCACACAATATAGTTTGAATAAAACTGGTAGATTTTGGAAATGGTACCTTGACAATGCAAAAATAAAGTTGTGAATTAAATTATTGTTATAGTTCAATTTTTGGGTCAGAACACAAATTACGGACCACCGTATAAATTTTGGATTATATAATAGGTTCTTAGGTACAAGCTAAAATTTGGATTATCCGATAAAACTTTGGTCTCGAGGTAGATTTTTAACCATGGGGCCTATTTTTCTATTATGTTGCAAGAATTGGAGAAGAGAATTAGATATTGATTCCTAGTCTAGGTAGACAAAATAGGGATAATAGAAAGTAAATGGTGGTGGCCCTTACCTGGTTATTTTTTAAATATGCCAATAATATCCTTGTTGATTTTGGGCTAACATAAGTTATGTTCAGACTTTCATACTTATTTTGTTGTTCAAAATAATTAAGATTAATTGTACCTTATTTTTCTCTGATTATTCTTGTCAATAATACGAAAAATATTTGAAGATTAAAAGAAAAAAAGATAAAAACTCTGTCTAATGGACTTTTTTTTCTAATAAAATTCACGAGTTTGTTTGAAACCATGTTTGACTAGAGTTTTTCTTTTCTTGGAATCTAATGGACTTTTTTTCCGTTAAAACCCAGCGGAATTTAAGGTTCAAAGAGTTTTTTTTTTCTTTCTCTTAAACTCAACTAGATCTAAGGTTGATGTATATAAAAGATAGCATAGCCTTTTCTCTAGCATTAGGGTTATCCCTTATCATACCATCCTGGATTGATATATCCAAGCAGTACCAAATTGATTTTTGATAGTCCCCAAATGACAAGATTACTATGAGGGTGTATCAAATTACATGGGGTGGATCAAATCCATATAAAACAAAACTATCAAAATCACATAATTTACTGGATTAGCACATCCGCGTGTAAATTGGTACACCCCCGTCACAATATATCTTGCCCAAATGAGGACTCTAGATTCGAAGTTGTACAATATCGGCTGGGAAAAAATATTCCGATCCAAACGAATCTCTTTTTATATTTCAAAAACATAAAAATCGGTGTGATAGTAAAATATCCAACTTCCACGTAGAGAAATCCTGGAGCACCGAAGACATGAAGAGATAACAATGATAAGTACGAGAAAGAAACTAGAAAGTTACTACCCATGTTTCGAGATATCTACCGCCAACACCAGATCAAGAAACGTAGAAAGCATCTTGACGACATCAATGGATGGGTTTGAACCAGGGAACAAAACATCAAAAGTGAAAGACAAATGTGCAGGACTGGGTTTTGTCAGACTTGAACATAGGAAGATGAAAAGAAAAGCAAGGGAACCTCAGGGGCTACACGAGTCATAGAAGTAAAAGATAAATGAAGATCGGAAGAGGCCCGAACGAAGATGGTTATACACTCGAAGGTCAGAGCACCCGAGCATGAGCAAAAACTCGTGCGAGAAGGATGAACATGGTAAGGATTCCACGTAGGATTGGACTTCAGAAAGGATATGTCAAATGACAACAAAATGTAATGTATAAACAGTTTTGTCTATAAATACTGAGATAATTTCAGTGTTCAGGTAAGGTTTTTTCTAGGAGAAAATAGGGTACTATGGACTTCTGTGTGGATTGAGAGTGTATCTTCTATCTTGTAATAACCATTTTTTCCATTAATAAAGATTTCTTAGTTTCATGTAATCTCTAGGTAAGAAACCCAAATCAACGTTCCTCTCCAAGTTCTTTAGTTCTTATTTAATCTTATGATTGTATGTCTTTCGCTTCATTTAAAGTTATAGTTCAACGTTATAGATCCATGTCATTGTATAACTATAAAAGAGGCTACTACAATTTGGCGCTAGAAATAGGGACGTATAATAGATCTGTCGAGCAAACCTCATGGTTAATAGTCATTAACTCTTGTTTTTTTTTTGGGCTAATTGATGTTTGGTACTCAAGTTTTAACTAGGTTTAGTATTTGGTCTAACATTTGTCCAACGTTAGGGCTTGGTACCTGGACTAACGGTTGACTTACATTGACTAAGTTAAGTTTGTTTTTAATTAATTTTTTGTATTCTTTCAATCCATCTTTTTCTTCCCCTAAACTCCATCTTGTTCTTCTTCTTCTTCCATGGATTGGTTGGAGCTAAAAACAGAATCAAGCAAGAAATTCAATTGAGGATTGAATCTAAAAGCTAGGGTCTTTCCTGATATTGTGATTGAGATAGAGAATGGGTTTGAAATTGATTCTTAGGTTGAACTCAATTAGATTTGTTAGAAGATTATGGAGTTAGGGTTTGTTGTTGTTTCCATAATGATGTTGAGTTATGGGTTTATAATGACTGATTTGATATGGGTTTCAGTCAACAGTACCAGTGAGATGCAGAAAAAGGAAAATATGTCGGTTCAACTGAAATTGGTGTTTGGTTGTCGATGGTTTCTACAGATCGATGTTATGGTGATAGGTCTTGTTTGCCAGCATAAAGGGATTCATTGTGATGGTTGTTGTGGAATTGAGTCTTGAAGATGGCAGATCGAATAAATGGAGAAAAAAATCTTGAACTCGAGAATTGAAGATGACAGAAAATGGAGTTAGGGTTTTTTACTGTTTAGGTTGAAGAAGAAACAAGGGAAAAAAAGAGAGAATCGAAGTCAAGAAATAGAGTTGAGATAGGTTTGTCTCTGACTCGAGATTGAGCAGTAGAAGGGAAGAATTAGAGATTGAAGATGGGTTTTTGGTGTTGTTTCAATATTAAAAAAAAAATGATAGTTTCTGAGATGGTGATTTACAATGGCCGGAAGTAAGGATGGTGACTGAAGATTGAATGTGATACCGTGAATCAATTGAAATGGAAGAAATGATGATAGTTTGTGATTAGTTAAATGATTGTGAATGAATGTGTTAAATATTGCAGGGAAGAACCCATTAAAATAACCTGAAATTGGTCGGAAAACAGCCAGAAAACAAAGAAAACTCTGCTGGATTTTCAGTCCAACTGAGTCGACTCACTGACCGATCCAACTCAATTGCTATGAAAATGTTAGTAATATGAAGGGTATAATAGTAAATTTGTTAATATTTAAATTTATTTAATTTTTTTAATAATTTACTAAAAAGAAGTCAGTATTTAACATTGTCAACTCGGGTCAACCGTCAGTTCAGGTACCAAGCCCTAACGTTGGATAAATGTTAGACCAAATACTAAACCTGGTCAAAACCTGGGTACCAAACATCAATTAGCCATTTTTTCTTTTGTAGCTTTGTTTTAAGCTGTTAGAACCCTTCTTTTCTCTACTTCATGAAAAGGCAAGGAGTTTCGTCCTCAGCAAATAGCCTCCCTGATCATTACTTTCAATAGTTATGATCTTAGTTTAATTTCATCATCTTTTACTTATAAAAGCCATAATAACATGTTCAAAAGTTATCTAATCGTTGATATAAATCTGAGGAACAACAACATATCGGCGATGTGCTTAAAAACATTCAACAAAGATTTAAAAAGGTTAGAGACAGAGATTTTAACATAGCAGGGTCTTTATTTCTTAAGCATCCTCTTTACTATTAGAAATTTTTAAGCTCTGAAGATCTGTGAATTTCTTAAAACTTCAAAGAAAAGCATAAATCTGGCAGGGAATGATTACAACTTGCAGTAAGACCTCATTCACTATCAAGAAATGCAACCTGGAAAAAACCCTAGAACAAGAGAGGCGGTAAGAAAAAAAAAACCTCAACCTAACGAGGGGGGCCACTGAAAATGGTAATGCAGGTGCCGACTAAACTTTTTCTTGCTTTCAAAGAAAAAATCTATTTTAGGAATGTTTTGTTATAAAAATAAAGTTGTATTTATGGTTTAAAGTACTTCTGGTATTATCTGTAACTAACTTCTCAGAAAGAGTGGAAAATACAATTACGGGAACAAAAACAACCCTGAGTCTGACAAATCAAATGAGGAGAGGTTGGAGCACCCTTTTTATTTTTGTCGTTTTTTGGAAAAACATATAAAAACTGATATTAGTTCGAGCGCGGAATACTAAAAATGCCCTTTCCTTTTCTGTGATCTAGGTGAATCATGAATACGGTAGAAGAAGTAGCAAGGATGAAAACTTACAAGCAAAAGCAAAAGGGAAACGAGGATGCACCAGGAGGATCCATCTATGGATGGATTCACGAAGATGACTCACGAGCATGAGATTGGATTCGAAACAATCTTGAGTAATATGAGAATATTGTGTTTAAGAATTTAAGTTCAAATTTACCAACATCAAAAGTAGTGGAATCTGAAACCCTAGATTTTTCTCATTTTGGTTAATCAATTAATTTTTTAGTTATCTTTTTAATAAAATTCATTAAATCCTTAAAAAATATTCTTTTAGTCTTTAGCATAAAATTTATTTATTAGCTCGATATAATATTCTCAATCCTTGTGGGAACGACCCGTATTTGCCGCTTCTACTTTGTAGACGTAATGCTTTTACGGATATAGGCTTTTGGCCTATCAATTTTTGGCACCGCTGCCAGGGATTTTTTAAATTTTGATTTAAATTTTTTCTTTAGTTTTGTACTAATTAGTTTAGGATTTTTATTTTTTTTCTATTTTCAGACTTTATGCGGGTATTTTCTTGTTTTTTGATGTGTGTGTAATATTCTACATTTATTATGGAATTTCCTGCTAAAAAAGGTAAGTAATAAAACCCATTTTTTTTATTCCATTAATTTTTATTTTTCTTAGAAACAATTTTAATTTTTAGATTTTATTTCCTTTTTGTGTGTTTGTTATTTTTTTATTTTATTATTAAAAAAAAACAAAAAAAAAACATGTGCATACACCAATTGCATCGTCAGACTATCGAGTTTAGGAAAACCTGTGGAAAAGTAAAATGAACCCGTGCCTTGGGCCTGATGGGAGTTACCAGCTGAAATTCCACAAGCCTTAGCCTTGTACCTTTGACCAGTCTTTGACTGTAAGTATATTTTATTAAGGTAACCTGATCTTACCTATCCTTTCTTTCTCCTATTTAAAGAAAAACCACAAAAAAATTCATAACTTTCAAAACATATATCCGATTTTAATAAAACTTATATTTTTGAAAAAAGTTTTAGATTATCTGCAAAACAAGATCCATTGTTGATAGTAAATTTGAAAGTTTTCTTTTTCCGAAAAAAATTTGCTAGGATGAAACTGGTTGCATCCTGCATAAACTAAGATGGAAAAAATATATTCAAAAAATAGATAGGATGAAACTGGATACATCCTGACTTAAACTAAGAAAAAAGATAAATAGCTATGATGAAACTGGATGCATTCTGACTTAAACTAAGAATTTTTTTTAAGAAAAATAGCTAGGATGAAACTGGTTGCATTTTGGTTTAAACTAAGATATAAAAAATTATTCGACAAATAGCTAGGATGAATCTGGTTGCATCCTAGGTTAAACCAAGATAGAAAAAATTATTCAAAAAATATCTAGGATGCAACCAGTTTCAACATAAAAATAAATAAATAGTAGTATCTAATATTCAGGATGAAACCAGATACATCCTGACGAAAATATGTTTCTTTATCGGAATAAGCAGTATGAAACCATATACATCGTGAAGAAATATTTTTTTTAATAAAAATATGTAGGATGAAACCAGCTTCATCCAAGTAATTTATGAAGGAATATGATGTACAAATGGTTGTGTTATTTTATTAGAATGTGTAGCCAAAACATGTTTCATTTTAGATAAATCTTGGTTTATTCTAATTTAAAACAAGATGCACTCAGATTCATCCTAGTTTAAATCCTAACAAATATACCATCACCACTGTCGTAATCTTTAACCATAAAAGGCGTCTATTTATGGTAACATATTGTTGCGGATACATCTACCTTGCTACTCTTAACAACTATACCTTACTACTCGTAACGAAACCTACTACTCTAATACAGCAACACAAACACCATCACTAAGCTAAGTATTTCCTATTGACTTTACCGTGCGCCTTGGAGATGACTGTTCTCTAATTTGGGGTACATGCGACCACGCATTTCATCTCCATTAAATCTTAAAATGGGTGGACTCACAAACTCCTCAAACAAACTTCCCTAAGTGCCGTAGGGATTGGCAAGTCAAAATAACAAGGAAATGTACATACTTCCTCTAGCTTTTAAAGACAAATCAGACTATGAAACAGTTTGTTGCTGAGGTTACGAAAGGGCGGAAAACTGAACAGACAGGAGTAATTGGCCCGATGAATCAAACATTTTTCATTATGCATAGAAAATTATTTAAGATATTTTATAGACGGGTTATAAGTTTAGAGTCTAATTAGAGTTGGATTATGGACATACTTTTGGTGCACTAGGGTCATAGACTAACCAAAAATCATTAAAAAAACCGTTAACTGATTTGTATTTTTTTGCCAAAAAAATGAGTTTTCATTCTGCCCCCTAAATCATTACCCAAACATTCTTCCCATCTAACCGTCATACCTTCCCACCCATTAATATCACGACTGTTATCTCAATAGATGCTATTTATTTGGATTATTTTACTACCCAAATCATGATCTATGCATTGTTTAATCATGTTGTAACTGGAACATGATACAAGGAACCGGCGAAAAGAGATTTTCTTCTCTCTAATTGATCCTAATTAGGTTGTAGAACCTAAAAATTAGGTACTTAGTCGTGAACTTGTAATTGTTGTGTTGAATCTTCACATGATCCACCCCACAAGATACCAACAATTTCGGACAAGGGTTTTTCTTAAAATTTCTGCTTTTTTCAGCTCCATCAATGGCTGATGTTCTTGGATTCTCTCTTGACTCATTCAACTCTTCTTCTTCATCATCAACTCCTCCTTTATTTTCTTCCTTACTTAGATTCTCCACTTTACTACCACCTGCTCTAACGAGAGTTTCAGATGAAACTGTTTGTTTTTCTATATGAATTTCTTCAGTTGGTCCTCGCACTTCAACAAAAAAAATTGGTTTCTCGAAAGTTATATATTCTAGAAGATATAACCTATATTTTTATTAGCTATAACCCATATAAAATAAGTGATTAAGATAACCAAATAAATCTTTATAATTATTCAGCGTAACCCATAAAATTATGCACAATTATTATACACAACCAAAAATAATTGAATATATTATCAAATCCCTAAATCATAAAAAAAAAAATTACATAATTTTCATAATTAAATTTACTAATATTTGTGACATAATTGATGATTTTGAATAATAGTCAATTTTAATATAATCATGATTGAGAAAAAAGAACATCATCTTAAAAAATAATAATGATAGCATATGTTTATTGAGTTTTAGAAGATTGATTTTAGGAAACAAATCAAAACCTTTGTTAATTCCATTTCAATTAGTATTGTTGTAGAGATTTTTTAAGGGATTAGTTGAAATATATACGCTCAATCGATATTAATATAATCATAATTGAGAAGAAATAACATCATTTTAGAGAAAATTATGATTTATTTTGTTTTGAGGAAAAATAAAAATTAGGGTTTATAATTAGTCAGTTTGTGAGAATCTTGAGAGAACAATTAAAAATAATTATAAATATAATAATTTATTTTGGATTTTAAAAAAAAGCTAGGGTTTATATTTTAATTTTGTGGAAGAAATGTGATTTAAATGGATAGAAAATAAAGAATTAAGACTTGTTTGATTTTAATTTTAACTTAAATTTGTTGGGCTATAGATAATATATATATGAGCTATATTTAAAAGAAGCCTTCTCGAGTTGGGTTTTTTTGTTTGACAATTATTTTGTGTTTAACCGTTGTCTAGTTCAAAGTTTGTATTTTTCATCAATGGTGTTGCTTGAATTGGGTGTTTAATTTTATGTTAAAAAAGTCAGAATTTGTATGAATTATGCTGGACTTACTTTGATAGTTTGATAACTGTGATTCGACTAGGATGCTTTTTTGTAGTTTTGATATTCAATAACTCGGTTGAGACAATGCACGGCATGTGTTTGAAAAGAATTCTGATCAAACCCGGTTAAGTTTTAAATCGGAGTTATAATATAACATCATTTAACTACTTCACAAGGCCACTTTGCTAAAAAATTAAGACGGTTAAATTAGTCTTTTGATCAGTCTACGATCCAGACTAGTACATCAACTACATCTTCTACGACCCAGATTCTAATTAGTCAATAAACTTATAACCTTTTTATAAAATATCTTAATTATTTATTATAAATACATAGAGAGGTGGAAGAATGATCTACAGAGAGAAAATACAACATATTGTATTTTTGTTTTCATATTGGTAGGTCGATTGTTTTTTCCAATCGAAGGAATCAAAGTAGGTGCATTCTCTCCCTCCCTTTGTAAACCAGAACTTGTTGTAAAATACGACAAATTTGGGAAGTACCCCATCAAAGAAAGGGATTCAAAGGTCAAGATGTAAGAACCCCATGATGTCCTTATATTCTTTTCAAAATGCCATTTTTAAACAGTATGAGACCCCACCACGGCACCACAACCTCCTAGTTTTAGGTTTGTTAGACGACCACCTGCATCAGATCAGATGGTTATATGAAGTAGCAGTAAAAATGAAATTTTGTTGGGGTTATTTACTGCGTGGACTAGTAGTTGGTGAACTTCTGGAGCAACAGAAAACCCACTTTTTGCACTAACGTTTATAGTAGTACTTGGGGCAAAAACAGACATGGATCAAAGTGAGTTACAAGACAAGGTAGACCATCGGATGAAGGATCTATCCAAATATTTTAATACAACTGTACGGCCATCCTTATTCCAAAGAAGCTTATAGTAAAAAAAGAACAATTTAAGTGGTGCCTAAGCAGTGAGAGAATAGTTCTGGCAGATTTGTGTCTAAGGGTACAGTGATCAATTAACATTACATTTTTCTAATATGTTAGGGTAGAATACCTAAATCTGGATATTAGAAAAATATCTTTTTAATCTTTAGATTTTTAGAAAAATATTTTACTTTACTTGTTTTATACATCCATAAAATCAAATCTAAGAGCTAGAGCAATTTCAGTGGACATTGGCAAATCTGCCAATATGCCAAACCAGATGGATAAGCAAACTAAGTTTTGGGACGTGGGGAAAAGGCTAAACGAGTCAATCTGAATCGATCGAGCCAACCTAGGCCGAGCGACTCAGGTTGGCTCGATAACAGTATGATCCCAACGGCCAAATCCAACGGCTATAATAATCCATCCCTATAAATACAACTCAAAATCTATCTTGTACACTCACACCAAAGTCAATTTTCTCTACTATTTTCTCTATATATTTTCTAAAAAAAAAAATCATTTTATTTCAATTCCTATTCTCATTTTTTTTAAACTACAATGTCTCAATCTCAAAATATTAGTCGATCAAGAAATAGAAAACCACCCAAGAATATGTATAGTCAACCTCTACCGACCCAACAAGAAAATTCGGATGAAGAGAACAACCGAGAGTATTTTCTTGTCAAGAAATAGCCGCAGCTGAAGGTCACGTATCTTCAAAACCAGAGTGAGATGCTAAGCATCAAAAATCAAGAGGTTCTTGGTTTTAAGTTAAACAAGTTTATGAAAAACTTACTCATGGTGCTAAGATTATTGTCGATAGATTTCCTTGGGGACTTTGTACCATGTGCAGGAGAATAAACGTTCGGTCAAATTTCCGGCTATGTTGTTGGTAGTACAGTACACACACGTTTCATTTTGGAGACATCAAAATAGGTATGTCATATATTTTGATTTAAATTTTTTGTGCAATCAATACGATTCATATATAAAATTAACGATTTTAATTTTTAACAGGAGTAACACCATTAGATTTGTATTTCCTGCTTGGGATACCTTGTCGTCTGTGAGATAATGTTCCATTTGACCAACAAAGTTGGTTGGCAGAAGATCGATATAAACAAGCACTCCCGTTGTACTTTAGCGTAACCAACCATACGAAACTTAGAAGTGGCGGATTTGCTAATGCAGGTTTAAAGACATTTATAGTCGACAAATTATATGGTGACCAGTCGTACGGTTAACTTTCAAATTTTCTTTTCCTTCCATTTTCTTGCCTTGAACTCTTCTTTTTCTTATAGCTGCATATTTGACTTGGTTAACATCTAAAACTTTAAGACCTCTTTGTTTTAACCATCACATTTCTTACTAATAGCATCTTCAAGTATGACTCCATAAAAATCAAGTTATGCGGCAGATCAAGGTGGGTTGCAATTTTTGCTGTTTTTTTCTGAATGTTTTTGAACAAAAGTTTAGATCAAGTGTTTGAGATGGAAAGATTAAGATTTAAGTGAAATTAGAAGAATTTTTGACTGGAGAAGGTGTGATTTTGGAGTTGAAAATGTTTGAATTTATAGGGAGAGAAATGAGATCCATTGAGATTCGATCGTTGTCGAATCAACTTGAGACGCGATGGGCAAACCCACCTAAATACTAATTTTCCAAGACATTTAAGGGATTTTCCCATCCCACTATGGGTGGATAATTGACAAATTAGCAAATATACCCACCCCACTGGAGTACCTCTTATTGAACCAATTATTTGAAGAATTTTATGAAGAGTCACGTAGGTATGAATTAAACCAGAAGGAAAAGATTGCTGCTTTAAGTATTACCCTAAATGAACTTAATTGATAAATAGATAGAGCTCAACCATATTTATATGATGATGAGGATAGTGTTGACGAAGATATTTGAAGTCCATAGTCATAATGACAAGGAAATTGTTACGATAAGTGAGCTTCATGATAATAATAATGTTTCTAGTTTGAATCCTAATAATGTTGATGATTATTTACTTATTAAAAAGGAAAAAGATTTAACTAGAGAGACCATTGTTATAAATGGTGAAATAATTTCTTGTTATTATGAAGACGATGCTGGTTTAGACGAACGAGTTTATCCTAAGAATGGTGTTTTAGAGTCTAACGATTCAGGAACATTAGTCTCAAACGAAGATGATATACTCGTAAAGAATTTAAATGTGAGAGAACGCAAACCACATAATTACAATCTAAATGAAATAATTAACCATTTTCATAAAGATGATAGTTTAGAAATTAAGGAAATTGTGACTAGTTTATCTAAGGATACAGATTACTCTAGGTTTGGGGATGAATAATTTTCTCCCCATGGTAATCCTTTAACTCTTAAACTAGTTCCTCACTTGGGACTTGACGTTTGTACCTCTATCTACCATCTTACGTGATTATCTTCATACACGCTTTCCCGAGCCTGACTCTGTCAAAATGAAATTCAGGTGTTAGAAACCCATCATCCTGTTGATATGGTTTACCCAGTCCATGATACCAAGATTGATTTTTTTCCCACCAAATACTTTATTTCAAATGTGGAAACGTATGAATTTCAAATGTGTCAATTCTTAAATTTTAGAACCAAACGTGATTATTTTAGAAAATTTGAATCGACACATTCTCTTAAGAATGACCACCACTCTCATATACTTCATTTTGGTCAACTTTGTGATTCAAATCCGATTGACTTTAAGGATCCACAATTATTTTAATTATTGTTATATGATTCGTAAATTGTGACTAATCTTTTATTGGTTTGGCTGAAGACTTTAAACTTAGAGCTCTATGGGAGGAAACCCATATGCTTTTGGTATACGGTGCTGGTAATATATTTCCATATCTCTTTTAATTTGCTAAGTATTTCTCTTTTTTCATGCTTTCGTTTAATAATTTTTAGAACATCGGGGGCTATGTTGAATTTAAGTTTGGGGTTAAGGGAGATTTTTTTTTTATTTGTACTAAAATTTCCAACTTTTAGAGTCACATATTAGCCTTTTATCTAAGTTTACATACTGATTCTCCCCAAAAAGATGGAAATTAGAATTACTAGAGAAAATATACATCTGTGTTTTTAACCTATGAGAGAATAATCATGGCAGATCAAGCCATCCATGCTGAAGATAATTAGGTCAGAAGGAAATGTAGAAAGACAGAACTAACCAATCATTAGTGGAGACTACCATTTTGAGTGAGGCATCAAACCTTCAACTGTCCTCTTAGAGTGTTTCATCTGCGTAAACTCCGACTAGAATGATGAGCTACTCAACCTCGCACCACTTTCAGCACTTTTTGATCTCTGAGTTCTAATTCTTATCACCATGGGGGTGACATCCGAACTAGCCTCATCTTGTAGTCCCAGTCACAAAAATTACAAATCTCTCTCACTAGAAACTCAGTATCATCAACAAACAGAGCAACAAAATCAATTCACGAAGAAGTTGAAGATGTTCAAGGTTTACAAGCAAAAAAGGGGAAGAACATTACATATTCAAAGTGACAAAGAAAAAAACAAAAGATGTAAATTTTTGAAGATTTGTGTACCAACAGTTGTGAAGATTCAAATACAAAAGTCCTTCTCCATTGACAAGTAAAGTTTTATTTTTTTGCTTTGTATCATTCATTTGTTTCATGTTTTGTATTTATCTTCTCTCTAAAAAAAAACAAAACAAATAAAACAAGAAAATCAAAAAAATTGTGTAA
>JAJJMC010034539.1:0-15962 GCA_023531435.1 Papaver californicum
GGGGGATGGGAAGCATTTTCGATAGGTATAGGGTTGCATGTCATAACTGATTCTGTCAGTAGGTCAAATTTTAACTAAATTGTTACAACGTCCAAGCTGTCTGCCCTCTTTTTTCCCGACTTATAATTACTATAACGGTAAAATTGTTGGGTATTGAATGAGGCATTCTGCATTTGGTGAAGACAATTAAACAATTGCTTATGTATTTTTTTTTAATTTGGTGTTTAATTGAAGCTAGGATAGTTGTAGGTTTCTGCAAACTGCAGTGTTAGGTGCAACAAAATGCATTTAAAAGGATGGGGGTTAGATTTGGACTTGGTTTCGATTGCTTTTTAATTCCCTTTGTATCTTATATCAATTATACCGCACGTAGCTGTTCACCTTATAGCTTGTACTTTCTTTAACCTTGTGAGTATACTGAAATTGCTTAGGTTAATGTGTTATGCTACCTTTGGCTATAATTTTGTTGATGAAATATGCTAGTGAGTTCTACTTTTTACGCCTTGTTCGAATGAGAGGATATTGACTGCATTGTTTTGAAGTCCTGTTTTGCTCATATAGCTTGGGGCTTAAGTAGAATATTATATTTCGTGTTAGGCTTGAGATTCAATAGCTTATATTGGCTATCCTTGTTACATCTTCGAGCTGTCTTAAATCCTAACTTTAGGTAGAGGTTATCTTAAATTTAAGTGCCCATGTGTATGGGGATCGCCAATCAATCATCATCCTTTTTCATAAATTAGCTGATTCTAGAATTTGATGAGCGATGCTTCATTATTGTTTTCTCTGAGAAGCATTTTTTATGCTTCACTTTTGTGGTGGCTTGATTTTTTTTCCCTATGTGTATGGGGCCAGTAGAACCCCCATGTGATATGTGGGACTTCATTTGACAATTTAAGTCCTCATCGTTAATATTGAGGGGCTGACTGCACAAAAATGTGGTTGTGTTGTAAAAGGTGTGTTTGTTTTACTGGAGTCTGGATTTTTTTCCTTGTGAAAATGTGTTTTAAGAGTAATAAGTGGTGTTAGTATTTCATTTTGGAAACGTGCAAAACATGGCTCAAACATATGAATTAGAAGTCCTTATCGGAGCTAAATTGAAATGGTAGTAAGAGCCAGACACAAGCAAATTAGGGTAGTTTCTTTTGGGGTTTTACAGTGTTAGCCAAAATGATGGTCCATATTGGAGTTCCTAACTATTTAGACCGAGTAACTGTATTGTTTGTGCATGAATGGATTTTAATAGTAAGTTGTTGAGATTCATGAATAATTTTAATGAAGTTAAGACACATTATGTGTCAAAAAAAGAAGTTAAGGTAGACATCTCTGTTATTTAGGGTAAACTATTTAAGACACAACACTATTATATTCGGGACTCTTTGACTTGTTAAAAAGTTAAAAATCTTTGTAGCTTATCTCTGTATGCCATTGTCAGCTCTAGCTTAATACAGTAGTATACTCAACTCTTAACTCTCAGGGGTGAGAGACAATGCCTAATATCCCCTTAATACACCGCAGTATACTTAAAATGCATCATGCCTCCCATTATTTTCCACCAACACTTTTCCCCCATGACGCGTTGCGATTACTGGTTCATTCTTGTTCAGGTAGGATCAATGGCTGTTCAGCCAGGATCCACCGCTCCCCCAAATGGGTTCATCATTCCCAGATGTAGGGTTTAGATAAGTTCCACGTATTGGGGGAAAATGGTGGGGGCACCAAGTAGAGTTGCTTATCTCTGTATGCCATTGTCAGCTCTAGCTTAGTGTTCGGCTATTGAACTGTTATTTCATTTGGCAACTTTCTATTTGTTTTTTTTAATTAAGAGTTATTTAGTATTTGGGTTACTACGTTTTAATCGTGTTATCGTGTTCGAGATCTGGGTATTTAGTTTGTCCAATTTAGTGGTTGGGTACTGGCGTCACCTAAATGCGGTCAACGACAGTACACAAATAGTAAATTGGACAAACTAGATATCCAACCTTTTAAAATGGCAAACTTACTACTCAAACATCTAACTGGATGAATCTAGTGCTCTGTACTTAAGCTCTAATCATGGCTGGACGTTGTACGCAAATGCACCCTTTTCTGTTATGAAAAGGGAATATGAAACTTTGATGTTGTTAGAGCTCACTTGAATTTGGACGTAGATCTTGGGGAGAAATGATACTGGAGTTGTCTAGTTGTAAATTTAATGGGCAATTTGTTCTGAACATTATAATTGTGTCAATAGTACAGATTGGAGTTCAATTTTTCTGAGTAGATTCTTTACAGTAAGCTAGGAAGTCTCATTTAATATGTGAAGCATCGGGTTATAGTCAAGAGAGATTTACTGTGCAACACTATGGGCTGATCGTTTACGTGTCAAGCGCCCACATCTATAGTGGGTCAATACATAATTACATCATCATGATATTTCCACCGTCCGGAAGCACCCTCAATGTTTTACTCGGGAACTAGAAGCTTGGTTTATGGGTCACATTAGATGACTACTTCTTTTGGGGTGTTCTTTGTTCTCCCGTTAACTCTAGTGGTGAAATCTTTGTAATTTTCACTTGAGCCTTTGATACCCTGTACGGAACAACAGAAGGTCTACGGGTCAAGTGAGGATATGGATTCAATGGAAAATAGGCTAATATCTATCAATGTTAAATTCTCTTTTCTCTCCCTCACACACACACACACACAGAGAGACACACACACACACACACACACCCATACTCAGTAGGTATTATAATTTCCTCTTTTCAGTTACTACTGCAGTAGCAGTTTGGGTATTAGTACGGCCCTACATCAGGATTGTACTGCTCTGCAAGTTCAGGGAAATGGTAAACACCAAAATACTCGGAACTGGTCTGCTTTTGTTTATACATGGATATGAAGCACATTGTAAGTTGTATATACATGTTTAAGTTATTTAGATTTGTATGCACTTTCATAGACAAAATGATTGCTAGATGTTCTATTTCTTGGTAACATTGGTTACTAGTACTATGTGTCATAAATACACTTTTAAACGACTCTAACGCTGAATGATGTTTTCTGTGTATGAGATTTAGTTGATTTTGAGCCAACATGATTCAGTCCATTGCCTAACAACGTATACATGAGGCTGTACCGAACTAGTTACATACACTGATCTCATTATAATTCGTATATAGGTCAGGGAGCTTCATCCATGTGTCATTGAACTTTGCAGAATGCAGTGCATAAGAAATAGTTGCAGTGGAGTGTTATATTTTTAGTTATTTGCTGGAATTTTGTTTCGCAACTCTACCCCTCCAGTTTTCAAGTTTTAGGTTTATGAACCACAATTTTTTTTTTTTTTGTCTAGGTATCCATATAATGAGCAAGCAGGAATTTATGACGAACTCCAAGGAGACGATGCAAGGGCACTCCCATAAGCTGAATATGTGAGTAATGAATTTCTTATATCCTTTAAAGTTTTTGTACATAAGTAACATACCAAAGAAAATACTCAATAGCTGTAGTATGTGAGCTAGATGAAAATTACAGGCTTGGAATTTTTGTATTTTCTTGAGTAGCCGATTCATTATTACTGCTGGTGTTTTTCTTTGGATGTCTGATATTACTCTCTTTTAGTGGCCCGCATGGATGTAGTCTGATGTTACTTGCTTTGGATGTAGTTTGAAACCGAAACCAAATTACTTCCCAAGTTGTTACCAAAACAAGTCATATCGCGCTTCTCATGTGCGTGATGCATCACATTTTTACATTTCATTTGATATGGATTTTTAATGAATGTTTGGTTAGACATACTTAGCCGTAATTAGTGCCTTCTAGTAGTATAGCTTCTAAAGATATAGGGGCACTCTGAAATGGCTCATATTCAGCTCCACGTTGATGTCTCCACATAATGACAACCCATGCATTTTAAATACTTTTGTATTACCATTGTTGAGAAAACAAATCTATCATCTAGTGTTTTGAACTTTTTATTCACTTCTACAAACAACGTGCATAACACCTTTTCTACTAATATTGTCGCTCAACTACATTCCATGTAAATGTTAGGAGGGCGAGGGGAGATCTACCATGTTCAGTCAAGATTAGCGTGCTTCCTGTTAGAAAAGGGTCAAGAGGATTTTATATAGTACATACAGTTTCACAACTCTTTTTCCTCTACCCTTATACAGCTGCATGCTCAGTAAATTATCCTTTAAAACTATGCTCATTATCTTCTTTGTTATTTGAAGTCTGTTTTTCTAGATTTGAATGTTTGTATAGCTCAAGATTGGTTTAAGCAGTACCCTTTGGATCTGCCCGCGATAAGACATACATCAAAGGCCAAGAAGGATTGTAGATAGGAAGTCTGAGGCCGGCTTCAAGTTGACCTCTGGTGAGTTTAACTACCATCTTAGAAAAAGTGTGAGGCTGGGAGCAAATCATTGGATATTTTATGGGTATAGGGTTCCTTGTTATACCTGATTCTATTAATAGGTGAAATTTTAACTACAGTGTCTTAACTGCCAGACTTTTAATTTCTCGAACAATAAAAATGTTGGGTTTTGAATGAGCTTTCTGCATTTGGGGAAAACAAATAAATGACTGCTTTCGTATTTTTTAATATGGTATTGATAGAAAAGAAGTAGGTTTCTGCAAACTGCAGGATTAGGTGCAACAATAGCATTTAAAAGGGTGGGGGTTAACTTTTGACTTTGTTTTGCTTTTTTTTTTCTTTTTTTTTCATTTACCTTGCATCAATTACTGCACATAAGTCATAACTTTTCAATTCATAGTTTATATCTTGTTTTTACCCTAAGAATATACTGATTATTTTTAGGTTAAAGTGTTGTGCTGCCTTGGCTCTATAGTTTTGGTATTTGGTATATCCTAGTGAGTTCTATTGTTTATGCTCTTTTTTTTGAATGAGGGTGTGTATTAAGCTGTGTGTAATACATTAACTTAGGGGATTTTTGTTACCAAGCTCCCAAGATATTGTACTGCATTTATTTGAAGTCCTGTTTTAGTTATAGAGCTTGGAGCCTGTGTAGAATTTGATGGGTGGTATTAGGTTTGAAGTCCTCGCTTATAGTCTAGCTATATTAAGTCCTAATTTAGCATAGAAGTTGGGATTATCAGTACTCAAGGGCCTGTGTGTATAGATATCACACCCAACTATCATCATCTTTTTCATTAATAAGTGATTCTAAATCGATTAGCAAGATTTCATTTGTTTATTGTTCTTAAAGAAGCATGTTTGCACTCCACTTTTAAGGTTATTTGATTTTTAAACCTCTCTGTATGTTTGACCAGTAGAACCCCGCATGTGATGTGTGGGAACTTTGTTCGAATGGTTGTCCTCATCAGTAATATTGAGGGGCTGAAGTGGTTGTGTTCTTAAAGGTGCGGTTGTTTTCAATGAGTTTGGATTTTTTTTTTAGTGAGAAAGTGTTATAGACTTGCAGCTATTGTTTACTGAAGAGGAGGTTAGAACCAAGCACGAAACAAACTTGGATTGTTTTTACTGGTTTTTATGGAGAGTTGGCTAAAATGATGTGGTCCTTGTCTGAGGCCCATACTGGTACTGACTAACTGGTAGTAGGTTGTTTGCTTGTGCATGAATGGATTTTAATAGTAAGTGGTTGAGATCCATGAATAGATTTTAATGAACTTAAGGCACATCAAACGTCTCTGTTAATTTGGGGCAAACTGTTGATGGTACACCGAGTTTATATTTGGGGTCCAAAATAATGAGAAAGTTGTACATCTCTGAAGCTTTATCTGTGTTCACATTTAAGGGTGAGTGTACTAAATATCATTTTTCTTTTGTTGGGGTTATTTTGTTTCCGGCATGATGTTGCAGCGATGTTCATATTTGGTTGGCTATCAAGTAACAAAGCTCGAATTTGTTGAGGGCTATTTGGAGGATATGGGTACTCTTATTTGTCCAGTTTAGTATTAGATAAACACCGCCAATGACAACAGTTGGTATACAAGCACGAAATCTGACAAACTGAGTATCTAGATAACATTGCCAAAGCCTAATATTTGAAGCACCAGATTGGACGAACCTGAGTGCTCATGTTCTAAACATGGTCAAGAGCTTGTATGCAAATACAGCATTATCCTTCTTTTTATACGAATTGAATTTGAAAATCTTTCCTTGTTTGTGCTTCTCTTCAAGAGTTGCACTCCTCTCTGCCCACCTGAATCTGGATAAAGATCTTGGAAAATTTAGAAAAATCATCCCTCCTTCCTTTTGGGCCACTTAACTGATTGGTGTGAGGGAATGGTTTTCTTTATTTTTTTGCACCTCTTTAGATGGGTATATTTGATTTCTAATTCTCACTCGAGTAGTCCTTCTGGACAGCTGAAGTTGGCCTGGACTCATGACTTATCTATTGTGGTTCCTGTATGGATGTGAACAGGTCAAGGGAGGGAAAAGGGAATATGATTTGAACTTGCTGTTGTTTACATTAAGCCTAGACAAAGTCTGGCTGTCTCATCTTGTCATCAGAAAGCTGCAAATTGTACAACACCATCATTAAAGCAAATCATTTCGCTGAATTATTTTGAACTGCATTATCTTCTTCTTGTTATTATAAATCCAAAGCACTAAGTTTCTTTCTAATAACCATCAAAACTAAGTTTTCTTATCTCTCTCTCTCTCTCACACACATACTCTCTCTAGGTATCACTTTCATTTCATTTCTTTTGCACTTTTTATGGAGTCTCCTCCATTATCATCACCGGTCTTCAGTTTTTTATCAGAAAGATGGCCAGAGATTTTGATATCTGTACTATCATTTTTCATTATAAAATGGTATCCAAAATACAAACAGTTCAACTCATTTGCTCAACACTGGCCAGTTCTCGGTAAACTTCCTCAACTTCTTAAGAATGCTGATTGTGTTAATGCAGTTCTCGTCGATACTTTCACTACTTATGGTTGTTCATTCAAGCTCAAAGGTCCATCTTTTACTCAAATCAACTATATGGTTACTTGTCATCCTCGAAACATTGAGTACATCCTCAAAACAAACTTTCCAAACTTCCCCAAAGGTCGTGATTTTAAGGAAATGTTTGATATTTTTGGAGATGGGATTTTCACAACTGATTATGATCCTTGGCTTCAACAGAGAAAAATGACTCATAGTCGGTTTTCGTCAAAAGATCTTCGCAGTCTTGTCGCTAAAACAAACAAGTTAGAAGTTGAAGCTGCGTTGCTGCCATTGTTGCTTTCTCTGTCGGAAACTCGGTCTGTTTTCGATTTACAAAGTGCATTTATAAGATTAACTTTTGATACAAGCTTTACTATGACTTTTGGTAAGAGCCCAAAGTATCTTAGTGAAGGTTTTCCATGTAACGAGCTTGCCGAAGCCATTGAACTTGCTACTGAAACTATGTTTTATCGACATATCGTTCCTAGCTTTTGGTGGAAGTCGATGCGTTTCTTACGAGTTGGAAAAGAGAAAGAAAATGCAAAATCCAGAAGAATCATAGATCATGAAATAGGTGAGTTGATTTCCCAAAAGAGAGAAGAACTGTCGATGAAGGATGATATTCACAATCAAGCTGCTCGTTTTCAACCTGACAAAGGACTTATATCTACATACATGAACGATATGGATTGTTCACAAGCAGGGTTTTCTAAGAGCAACCTCAAGTTCTTAAGAGATACAGCTTTGATTATCCTTTTTGCTTCTTCTGATACAAGTGCTTCTGGTATGACATGGTTCTTCTGGTCCATTTGTAACAACCCTAGAGTTGAAACAAAGCTCTTGGAAGAACTAAAAACTGTAGTTCACTCTAAGAAGAAAAATGTCAGTGATGATGTTTTGAACAAGGAAAAGGAAACCCACGGGCTTTACGTATTCGATCCTGAAGACTTGAAAGAGTTGGTTTATCTGCATGCATGTTTGATTGAATCCTTACGGTTATATCCACCGGGTTATATTAACCATAAAAGTGTTGTTGAGAATGATGTTCTTCCTGATGGAGTCAGGGTTAGGAAAGGTATGAAATGCCTACTATCAATATATGCAGTAGCAAGAATGGACTGGATATGGGGTAAAGATTGCAAAGAGTATAGACCAGAAAGATGGATGGATAATGAAGGTAAGTTTAAGACTGAACTCATGTCAAATTTCTTTATCTTCAATGTTGGACCAAGGACTTGTTTGGGTAAAGATATTGCTTTTAATTTGATGAAATCTGTTATTGCTTCTATTCTTTATAATTTTCATGTTGAGATTGTTGAAGCTCAACCTGATTGCTTGAAGCAATCTATTGTTTTGCTTATGAAAAATGGATTGAATGTCAAAGTAAGAAGAAGAGAGGTGGTGTAGTTAAGGAAGTAGAAAGCACGTTTAATTATAAGCGTTGTTTGGTTAATGAAGTAAAGGAAGAAAATTTTAATTACTTTTTTTTTCTTTTTCAAACTTTTGATAGATTAGATATAGAAAGATATCATGTAAGCTTAGTTGTTGTTGTTGTTGAAGTTTTAAATCAATGGAATTTGTACTTTGCTTTCGTTCGATCCCTACTTGTACTTAGCTCTAGATTTATTTTTGTTCTAAGAGTAGTTCTAGACCCACAGAGTTTTCCCTGAGTTAAGGATTCAAGCTTCATTCTGGGAATGATCCTACCACTTGGAGAGTGATAGCCACAATGGGTCTCGGTCTAAAAAAAGGTTGTCAGTGTAGGGGGGCGGTGTATGTTTCGATCAATTGCCCATGTTTTTAAGCGTCATGGGAGATTTGGCAAGACCCGTCCGCGGCTTGTTTGAAGAGTCGACGGACGTAAAACAAAAGTGTGCCATAGTTTTTGTTCTAAGGCCTTATGCATTTCGTTTTTATGGTTGTAATAGTGGTGCACTGCGAGTACAACGAAGCCGTGTTACCGTGGGTAACAAATACTATTGAAGTACTGATATGCATGTGGTGTATCACAATTCTCATTAAGAGCATTACTACTGGGGCAATTAATGGTTGGAAGTTGGAACATTACTCTTCTATAACTACTTTTCGTTGCAGTACTCTGCAGATCAGAGATTGTACATGCACTATACAACCACAAGCTAGAGAAGATACCAGAAACGATTAAAGAAGGTTATAAATAGACTAAAACAGAGACACAACAAGCTGAGACATATAACAAAGGTCTAGTCTTTATAAGCGAAACAAGGATTATTGTCGGATGGTGAAAGGTAACACTGCATAGTCTTGACTTTTGGAAGCTAAAGTGTCTCGTTAATTACTACTCCCTCCATTTTTAGAAAAATGTTATTATCACTTTTGTAATTTAGTCTATTTTAAACTAAAATAAAAAAGTGATAATAATATTTTTACTGAAATAAAAATAATATTTTTTTAGACCGATGGTAGTTCATTTTGTTGGTAGATATAGCTGGGGTTATAGAGTTCATTTAGTATTATTGCCATTTCTTTTTCTTCCGAAAAAGGTGGAGTCTCATTTTTAAGAATAAATATTTTTTTTTGGTTAAAGGTGGTCTATCTCAACATTCAACAGAATCCATCGAAAATAACAAAATAAATTTCAAATCTTCTTTTGCCTCCTCTGTTCCTCATATGATGGTTTGGGCCGACTAGATATTGTTTGAAACTTGAATGGGCTTGTTTTTTAATTACTCCCCAATACACAAGAAACATACTGTAAGGGGTCCAAAATACTTTTGAAGGGCAACTCTAGGATTACATTGTCTAGGCCGGATGTGGATAAAGGATGTCCTAATACTTAGCAAATATCTAAGTTATCCTTTGATTATTCTGTAATACCATATTACTCTTCTTCCCTAATTATAAATCTAAAACTATTTATTATTTCAAAAACAACAAAAACCTAAAACCTACTCTTTCTCAATCTCTTCTTTATCAGTTGTTTTTCCACCTTTTTTATTTTTTTTTCCAAATATAATCGTCAATTAAACTCTCTATAAAAGAAGCTACGGTTGAAGACTACTAGTAGATATAAGACTCCAAATCCGAATACAGGATTACATACATGCACTTATCCACTACCAAATGATCCAAATGATGAACCCCAACAACCAAACGAAGAAATTGATCAATCAAGAAATTAAAACACCTCAAAAACCAGTTAATCTTCATTCAATAACTTCTATTAGGTAAGAATCGACAAATCCACTATTTTTGTTGGTTTTAATTGCTTAAATAGGTCAGGTTTAATGAAAAATAAGTTCAGTTTTCAGTTTCAAGGGAGTTTACGGCTAGGTCGAGTATGAATTTTCTAGTCGTAAACCCCTTCTACGGCTAGGAATTGATGAACTCCTAGCTGTAAAATAGTAAATGTTGATTTTTACGGCTGAGAATTGATGAGTTCCTAGCCGTAGGTTAGTAAATGTTGATTTTACGGCTAGTAAATGATGAATTCCTAACCGTAACTTAGTTTTTTAAATGTTATGTTTCCTCACAAAAATCCTAACCATAAGTAGGTATTCCTATCTCTCAGAAATAATAGTAAAAATTTGTTTAGTTTACGGTTAGGTTTTTATGTTGAAAAGTTATTCGAAGATGGTTCTGAAAGTTTAAAAAATTTGCTTGTAGTTTAAGGCTAGGTTATAGTGTTGACTCATAGTCATAGGGGTTTTGAAATGGTATAAATTTTTTTCAAGTTCATTTGTTGGTAAATTTTTGAGATTTGATATATATATGTATGGAACATAATTGTTCTTAACATTTATTAGAAATTTACCAAAGGAAAAAAAGAATGAATCGTAAGAAGTAACACCAAAACATCTTGTAACAAGATTTCATTGGGTGCAAAGGAAAGAAACAAATGTGCACTTGTCATTAGTGGGTTAAGAAAAGAAGAAAATGAATACCAAGTTATGATTTTTCAACCAAAAAATCAATAGAGTGAAGAAGAACAAAAAGAACAAAATAATGCTCAAGTAAATGTTGTTCCACCGAAACCGAAAGTCAAAAAGAAAAAGAAACCTGAACCTAAGGAATTTTTTTATATTGAAGGTTTAATGTTGTTGCCTAAGAAGGATAATGGCATACCTTGGGATGGGGCACAGTCTTATTTGGTTACAAATATTCGTTGGATGCAAATCTCTGTTAGACAGAGGTAATAAACTAAATCTAAGAATGTTTATATTATTGTTGATTTATTTATTATGGTTTTTCTTTCTTTAACATTTTTATAATTTTTGTAGGATCATACGAATTCGTTCATGAAACTAAAACACCAAAAGACAAGTCAATGGGAGTTGGATCAAGAATGCGCTGCGATAGTAACTTTGGTACAAGCTTCAGGGTTATGGCATGGAATTATCACAACACATAAGCAATCTGACGTTGTTACTCTATGTTCCTTTAAGGAAAGATTCTATCCTAATACAGAAACGTTTCATCTTCCATTCAGCGAGATGATTATCAATCCAAATGATGTTTTTCAAATAACCAGCCTATTGGTGGATGGAAAACCTGTGGTTGAAGGTTTCAACAACGCTATTCCTTTTGCAAATCCTTATTACTGGCTGAAGAAATGCTTGAGTGGGGCTAAATTGAAGCCGAAAAAGAGTTTGAGATGGCTTCCTGAGCGAAACCCAAGGCATAAAGGGTAAGAAGAAAGGATGGTTTAATAAAAGCGGTTCCTATACAAAAAAATATTTTTAGCCCGTTTGAGAGAAATTTTTTGAAACACTAAAAGGGACATGTGGTGGTGGACACAGTAAAAGTTTGCCATACAATTATAGCTTACTTGTTGTACACTCTTGACACCATATATTTCTCAAATCTTTTGGGGAACATGGTGAATGCTAGAGATTAAAATACCGTTCGCACTCCAAGAGTTTGTTTTAATACACAAAAATATTCGTTCGTCCAAAATCCACGTGGGTTTAGGAAACAACCATCCCAAGGATAACTTGTATCCTTTCAACCAGGTTATTTAGGGGTCGCTGCCCAAGGATACTCGTCCCACTCTAAAGCATTCACACATATAACATATATATACAATTCCAGTGCTGCAGTAAGACCATAATTATGTTCATCAACATAATAAATTACTGTTTGGGTCGTAGATTTTGGTACGTTTAGGATTTATAGCCTGAGTTTGTCCAATTTTGAGTTTGGATCGTTGATCCGTTAGTCAATGGTCAAACTGTTAACTCCCCTGACGTCCGTTACTGTTGATATTAATACATTTTCCATTGACGTTTGCGATGGTTGAATTATCTTCGTCCTAACATCAAGCATGGTGGATTTTCGGAGGAAGAGGAAAACATAAGTTATGGTGGATTTTCGGAGGAAGAGGAAAAATAAGTTTTCCTTGAAGTCAAACCTCATATCTACATCCCGATGGAAATTCTCTGTATATATATATATCCTGTCCGCCCTTTTGCATCTCCATCCCTTCTCTTAACTTTCGGAGTTCTTTCTTCTGATAGGCTTCTTCTATACCTTTTCCTAAACTATATTCAAACCTCAAGCTGTTCTATCTCATCACCATGAACAGACTCATGAAGCTCTTCTTCATATTGACTATTACAATCATGACATCGATCACTGATATTACCAGTGCAATGCCAATGACAAGACATCAAGGTAATCACAATGGTGCAACTGATGAATATTACGCAGCCATGCTAGCAGCTTCTATTAAGTACTTCAATATGGAAAAAACTGAAAATGCCAAATATTGTTGGAGTGGATAATTTGTCGATGATGCAAGGAATTAATTGTCATCAACCATTTGATGATGTTGGTAAGATGGTGTACTAAGATTCACAAGGAATATAGTGTTACAATGGAGTGATAATATTTGAAATTACTCCTTCTCTGTAGAGATTCTCTCGAGCAGTTTGTGTGCAGCTGATATCTCTGATTTATGTATCTTGAATTTGCTTTTATATATCAACATTCTCCTGCAATTTCGAAATCAATACAAACCCATCTTTTTAAATTCCATTAAAACTCTAAAATAGCTCTTAATTGGCAACCATTAATCTTCAATATCAACGACACCAACAACAACTCTAACCATATTTTCTCGGCAAAGAAAGTTTGTCCAAATCCCCATTATTACTTTGAATTACATCTCTGTATTATTCTCAACCTGTAAAATCTCATCTAATCCCTTCGTATGCAACCCATCGGACCAAGGATAGCCGCTGGTGAACCAGTGGTTGAATTTGAAATAAAGGAGATGGCTACCTTAAACTGAATCCAGTGGTTGCCCGATAATATGGGATTTAACGGAATGAGGGCAAATGTGTAAATATTAGTCCTAACGGATGTTAATAGAGTTAGAGTTTGACAAGAAATACATAGTTGACTAACGGGTCAACGACCCAAATTTAAAATTGGACAAACTTAAGACCTAAACTCTAAACCATACCAAAATATACGGCCCAAAGATTAATTTGCTCCACATATAATTTTGTGATAAAGAAAATATGCTCAAGCTGCGTGCATAAAACAAGACTTATAGTCAACACCTGGTCGTATGGATCCTTTTGTGCAATACAATTATAATGTTAGAAGGATAAGTGGAAAATACAATCCATCATTAGTAGAAATTCAAACCCAACCTTTGAAAGCCAAGATCAATTCCTAAAAAAAGTTAGTGATAACTTTAACAAGATTACACGCACAAAACTATATCAACCTCTTTTCCTGTCAGATTAACCAATCAATATTCTGTAGAATCACAAAGATATTTTCACCACACAATCATAATCAAAATTTTTACATTTCACATAAATTTCAAAGGAAAGTACCATCTAGATATCTAATTATAGAAGATTTCATATACTTATATAAAATAAATTTTCTACACACACAACTGTAGACTCACCACGATTTAGAGTACTTACCATGATCGTATTATAATAAAAATTTTACACCTTAAACTTATATCAACAATTTACAACATATCCAAAAGTCATAGAAAAATAACAACTATAACTTCTTAAATAGAGGATCTACTAGTTGTATTGCATTTTACAAAATTCTGCGAAAGGTCCTTCATAACCAGGATGTTTCTGGACATTCTAATAGTCCGATCATATTCAAATTTTATCTGATTATATCCAGCCCGATTAACTATAACATATCAAAATTTTAAAACAAACCAATGGCTCAAAAAAATATTGATTTTACAAGTTCGTCCTAAAAACTGGGCAAATTGTATCATGTTATCAAAATATTCATAGTTAATTCACAATAATCTGAAACTAAACAATTCCAAAGCACAATAAAAGATAAGATACAAATCTACAACTTTTGTTCAGTCCACAAATCATTCTAATACCATCAAGACTGCCTAAAAGGGTCAAGATCATGACAAAATAAAATTATACAAAAATTTCAAAAAACATCACCTAAGTTTAAAGATAATTCAACGATGAATATACTGTGAATTATCCTCAAATTTTAGAAGGCTGATATAGGGGCTCCCATATCAATAGAGGGGCTCCCAGTTGAGCCGAGGTGACCCAATTTTACGATAAGGGATGTCCTAGGGGGTAAAGTTAAATGTCCATTTTACCCTTATACCAATTAAAACTTAAACTCTTTTAAAAAAAATCATAACTTTTAAAAACTTAAACAAAAGAAAACCTATCAAAACCCAACCGTAATCTCCCTCGATTCATCGGCGATTCTTAAAATTCATCGACGATTAAACTCAACTCAACAATTCGAGATGAAGAAGCATACTAAAGGCGTTCAAGGTAGCAGTGATGGCAATCAACCCTGCTCCTTTCAACCTAATCAAGAGATTGAACAAGAAATCGACAGTGACAAGCAAAATCAAGCATCGAAAAGTCCAACAATGGTGTATCTAAGGTATTGTAGAAAACCCATGTATTCTTAGAACTTGTAATTGATTTATTCGCATGTTTGATCATGATTTTTGGGCAAAAAATGTTGCACACAGTTGATATTACGGTTGGGTCCGTGTCAAAACCCAACCGTAATATTTCATGTTCTTGAGTATTACGGTTGGGTTATTTTCAATACCCAACCGTAAATCAAAGGGAAGAAGATGAATAGTTCTGGATATTACGGTTGAGTTTCAATAGGTAACCCAACCGCAACTAATTTGCGCCAATTTTTAAAAACAACTTACGGTTGGGTTTGTAGAATAACCCAACCGTAACAAAGAGCGTCCATAAAAATTTGGTTTGAGTATTATGGTTGGGTTTTTTCTTAAAACCTAACCGTAACATATGGACCACCTTTTGTACTTATATTTTTACGGTTAGGTTTTGAGGAAAACCCAACCGTAATTCATATGTAGCCTGATGTGCACATCAGCTACATGTGAGTTACGGTTGGGTTTTTCTCAAAAACCTAACCGTAAAGTATTGGAGAAAAATTACGGTTGGGTTATTTTCAAAACCCAACCGTAAATCAAAGGGAAGGATGAATAGTTCAGGATATTACGGTTGGGTTTCAATAGATAACCCAACCGTAAATAAATTGCGCCAATTTTTAAAAACAACTTACGGTTGGGTTTGTAGAAAATCCCAACCGTAACAAAGAGCGTCCATAAAAATTTGGTTTGAGTATTACGGTTGGGTTGTTTCTTAAAACCTAACCATAACATATGGACCACCTTTTCTACTTATATTTTTACGGTTAGGTTTTGAGGAAAACCCAACCGTAATGGTTCTCAGAAGAATTCATCTTTCTATTAGCTAAACCCTTTCTTACCCTGCCTTAGGACTAGTGTTTTGTTTGTACACAATTAACGGAGGCCTTCTCGATATATCTTGCAACGTCTTCAATAGCATGCTCTTACTTCGTCTTTCCCTTACTCAGTTATAAGTTTTGTGTTTTCGAGCACTCCAAGAGATGTTATTTGATCCTAGGAAAACACAGTAACCACTCGTAGAACAGGATACAGGCCCCCTTGATCAGTAGTAGTCAAAGTGCCTCTCACTTTTGATTGCAATCGTTTTTCCTATCTTCAGCTTGCGTAAACAGGCTCAACGGGTGAAAATA
>JAJJMC010034550.1:13714-27334 GCA_023531435.1 Papaver californicum
TGAATAGCTACATGCAATTAAACATATTTGGTTGTGGCTCAAACTTACTTGCTGAGAGAGGTTTGTTGTTGCTACAACTCGGTGCCTCAAACTGAATAGCTTCATGATCAACTTTTAGCTACTATAAATTACTTGAAAAACGGATCTAGCAATTAAACATATTTGGTTGTGGCTCAAACATAGTTGCTGAGAGAGGTTTGACCAACCACTTTTTTTTCTTGTTGCTAAAAGTCGGTGCCTCAAAGTAAATAGCTACATTATCACTATTTTAGTTGCTATAAATTACTTGAACAAAGGATATAGCGATTAAGTATATTTTTTCGTTGCTAAATATTAGTGGACATATGTTTATTGCCACCAATATTTCTGGCAGTTGCAATTTTAGACGCTGAAAGGTTTTAAGCGACTAATTTTCCGGGCTCTTGCTAATTTTTTAGACGCTTAAGCCCGTTTTTCTTGTAGTGATCCCTTGTGTGCAGGTACTACACCACTTCTCTTTGGTTTTTGGTTTTCGAATTGTGTACCATGTGAAACTTGTTTTCTACTTTTCTTATGGAAGAGAGAGGGGATTGATCCACTTGACCATGTAATTTTCCGCATGTATATTTCCTTTTCTAGGTAACTGGACATGTAGCAGCGCTAGTCCATCATTTGAAGCTTGTCCTGGATGGGTAAGTTCTCAACAGCATGCCTTTAATATATCTGCATGCGACTAGCTTTCTTGTTAGTTGGGGTATGTCATGAATGTTTGAGGATTGCCGCATAGTGCATCTCAGAACCCAAGGAGAGATGGAAGTATGAGGTTCTACCTCTCTCAAGGTGTTGTACAGTGTACATTCTTCTGGCAATTTTGGCGATAGTAGAGGCCTCTAGAGCTTCTCTGGTAGTTTCTTAAATCAACGGTGACGGTCTGTAGGAAACCTATTGAGTGACAGGGACATCTTTGGTCCATTTATTCAGAGAATTTCTTAACTGGCCAAGAACCTTACACAATCGTGGACCTGTTAATGAGTCAATGACAAATTGACAATGCTAGTACAGTAGTACACATTTCAATTTCTTTGTGTTTTGATGTTTTTTTTGTTACAAGAACAATAAAATATGTAACTTATAAACTGTGATCATTTGTATGTGTTTTGTATGTGTTTTAATTGAATTGTGAACTGAAAATGCTTAAATGAACTGAAAAATTTGAAGTGAAAAAACAGGTTTATAAGATATCTATAGGCTATCGGACATTTACCGGATATTATCGGATATCCGATAATCTTAACGAAACGGAATCGGATATGAAGATTAAATGTCCGTCGGATATTATCGGATATCGGATACGGCTGAGCCAATATCCGTTCCGTTAACATCCGTTGACAGCCCTAATTGATTGCTAGTGAAAATTGTGTGGGAGGTGGAAGGGAGTTGAGTGTGTGTGTATGTGTGAGTGGAGTAATTCAGTGGTAGATTTGTTCTTTCGTGCCCTTGCCGACAGAAATCTCAGTCTACGAACTAAACAGTAGTACTATTGGTGAGAGTTTAGAAACTCAATGGGGTATATGTTGTGGGAAAAACCATATCGAGCTTCAACCTTGTGAGTGAGAGTACTATTTAGTTACTTCGTCAAGGGAATAAGGAAAGAAAGTTAAAAGTCAGTATTTTTGATTGATTTGCAGTGGCTGATTTGAAAAGACTGGAGGAGCAAGCAAGAGATGGACCAAATTATCCATATGCATTGGCTAAGTGGCGTATTCTTAACAGGTTGCATGACAGAAATGAGACAATGTACTACAAGGTATGTGCTCATATTTTTTGAGTTGGGGTTTCTACTTAGTACTGTAGCAGTAAGTTTTGAAGGTAGAGGCTTTAAAAAATGTATGGCCTCAAGGCTGACTCAATGCATAGTTTTCATTACTTTCATTAATATTATCATCTCAAGTGTAATCCATTATAATCAACTGACATATTGCATCTACAAAGGTATTACCGAGTGACGAGGTCATGCATTATACTAATTTCTCTTAACTTTTTTCTCTTTTTTTAGGCACATCCTAGACTATATCTTTGTTCTCTTTTTCTCGATATTACATCTTAGGTATTTCTATTTGTAACTTTTTCCATTGTAGGCTAAAGCTTCTGGAAAGATCCCTACAGACTGCCAAAAAATGGGTGATGAGATTGGAGTAAGTGGATCTGATGTTGTTTAAAAGATCTTGTTGCTGTTTTGGTCAACGTCTCTAAGTTCTCATCTATTAATTTATACCTGACAATAATTCTTGGGAATTATGACAAAATTCTAATATCCTGCAATGCTCTGGATTATCATGATTTAATCAGCTGTTCGGTGAAGCTCCTTACTGATTTCCCTGAAGGTACATATTGCACAGTATCATCTAAACTATAACTGGTTATGCAACTTCGCTATTATTAATTTACTTTAATGTATTATTTTTCTCAATATGCAGTATACAAGGAGTGCCAGGACCTGTGGAAGGCCATAGTAATAGATGAGTTTCAGGATACTAGTTCAATACAGTATAATTTCTTGCGTATCCTTGCCTCTCATAATCGCATAACTAACGTTGGTGATTAAGATCAGGTATTATTTAGCAGCTTATCAGCGGTACGAGGGCCAGCAGGTTATGAATGGTGGATACTCTGAATTGCTTGGAGATATTATTGGAACTAGCACTTTTTATTGGGCCACTGGCCGCACCGTTGATACTACCAGGGCTGACAACATTATTTCTCAACAAAGGGGGTTACAGATACAATCTAAACGGTTAGAATTTAACTTGAACCATAACAATCAGAATTCTCAAATGGATGATATACATGACAGTCTCTCAATGTTGTAATTGTAAAGCACTGCTCACTTACCTGTAGGCTTGGATGGTTTATCAACCGCAAAGTACCTGGCAGATGCAGGTCACAAACCAATATTTCTAGAAGCAAGAGATGTTCTCGGTGGAAAGTTAGGTTTCTTACTTTCTTAACTTGTCTCCCTCGCTTGGATATATCTCAACTTTGTTACATATTCCGTTGAATATCATACATTTTCCATCACATGAATGACTCAAGCCTTTATTACTGAGAACTTATAGATGCTACTTTATATCATTTCATTTCTTTAAGGACTTCATATGATTTGACGAATGTAGTTTCTTCAACTGTTTAGGTAGCTGCTTGGAAAGATGATGATGGAAACTGGTATGAAACCGGCCTACACATATTTTGTGAGTTTATTTTCTTAGGATTAGCACCATTCGTGTGTAAACTTAAAATTGAGTTGCTTCCCATTCATTTACTATGAAATTTCCATGTTAAAGTTTTATTTTCTTACTATCTTTTTTTTTCTTGAGCTCAATCTAAGCTTTACTGTTTCTTTATCTTTGTTTTTGTTTGTTTGAAGTTGGAGCTTACCCCAAACATGCAGAATTTGTTTGGAGAACTTGGTATTAGTGATCGACTGCAGTGGAAGGAACATTCTATGATTTTTGTAATGCCTAGCAAGCCTGGGGAATTCAGCCGCTTCGATTTCCCTGATGTTCTTCTTGCACCCTTAAATGGTATGGATCTTTTGAAAATCTCTAACATATTCTGTTATTTTACATTTTTTTATTCAGAAATTTGGGGTCTTCAGCAGTGGTTTTTATGTCACTTCTTTTTTTGTTCTTTATTATTCATCATGCAGCAGTACTAATGGTGTGGACCACTCATTTTGATGGCTACCTTTGATTGTTAGGATTTCTCTTGCATGTCGTTCATCGTTTTCTATTTAGATCTCGAGGTTTATATGAATTTATTTATCAGGAATGTGATTGACAGGAATCTGGGAAATCCTAAGAAACAATGAAATGCTTACATGGACGGAGAAAATACGGTTTACTATTGGACTCTTGCCAGCAATGCTTGGTGGTCAGGCTTATGTGGAGTCTCAAGATGGCTTCACCGTCAAAGAGTGGATGAGGAAACATGTATAGAATGTAAATTCGTTTCATCTGTGCCTGTTGTGTGGGCTTTAGATTGTTAACTTTGGCTGCTTTAATAGTTGCAATTATTTGCAAAATACCGGTGAACCAGTATTCAGGAAACACAAAGCCATTTCCTGGGTTAGTGCGAGAACACATCTTTGTTGCGTTTCAACCAATACTATCCTCTTTTATAACAGTTAACAAGTTAACCAAAAGAAAAGAGATGTGTATCTTAGTATGAAGTTACTATATCATTCTTCCCAACTAACTTTGAACTTAGACAAGCAACTATGTTTCTTTTGGGTACTGAATCCACAACTGAATATTACATTTTTTCTATTTTTATACTTTAGCTTTGTAATTATATGTCTCTCTTATTATATGTAACTGAATTAAGTAGAAGCCTTTATAGTTTGTACTAATCTGTTATTCTCCTATTTATACATAATTGCATTGTCTTGGTTACTTACTTAGTATCCTCTTTTTGGGTTGTGCTGGGGTATATTTTAGGGTGTACCTGATCGAGTAACTGATAAGGTTTTCATTGCCATGTCAAAGGCATTAAACTTCATAAACCCAGATGAGATTTCGATGCAGTGCATTTTGATAGCTTTAGACCGATTTCTTCAGGTTTGACTATATTTAATTTAATGATATTATGATTATGATGTGTAGATAATAGAATTTATTTGAGATATTGTACTTATGTTACGGAAATGAAGGTTGTGCATAAACTAATAATTTATCCAACTAGGAAGGCCATATGGCCCCTACTTATGTAAACTTATTTAGAAATCTAGAGATAACTTTTCCTGATGATGTCTCATTTTATATGATTGTGTCGGTGTTTCTATCCTACAATGTTGTTGACTAAGACATGGAAGATGCCTTAAAACTGATATAGAAAATGATGTAAATACACAGGAAAAGCATGGTTCCAAGATGGCCTTTTTAGATGGTAATCCTCCCGAGATACTTTGCAAGCCGGTTGTGGATCATATAGAGTCACTAGGCGGTTAAGTTCGTCTCAATTCCAGAATCAAAAAGATTGAGCTGAAAACAGATGGTACTGTGAAACGTCTCATGCTCACCAATGGTAATGCAACAGAAGGAGATGCTTATGTTATTACAACCCCAGGTACAACTGTTCATTTTCTTATCCTACAAAGAGACAATGCTTGCCAGACGTGAGCTTAACTTTGCAACTATCACTTGTATTTAATTTTCAGTGGATATCCTAAAGCTGCTTATACCCGAGGACTGGAAAGAAGTTGGGTACTTCAAAAGATTGGATAAATTAGTTGGAGTTCCTGTGATTAACTTCCATATATGGTTAGTTACAGAATAAAATAAATGATGTCTATGCAGCTCAATATATTTCAAGTGCTGAGTAAGCTTTTAGTTCCTGGTTCTCAATGTGATGTTGTAACCTAGTGTATGTGAATAATTTTTATTAATTCTAACTTTCAGTGGTCAATTAAATTTCACAGGTTTGTACAGGAAATTGAAGAACACATAAGATCATCTTCTCTTCAGCAGGTCTGTCACTAATTTTAGAAACTACTACTGCACAAAATCATTTGTAAAAATAAATTGCAATTATGTGGTTCTATTGATATCGGACGTATTTCTCTTTTTCTTCTTAACTTGCATCCCATTTTTTAAGTTGCTTAATATCTAATTTCTAAATTTTCAAAATCCTTGCAGAAGTCCCCTCTTAAGTGTATACGCTGACATGTCAGTGACATGCAAGGTAAACATAGAAATTTTTACTGGATATTGTTCCCATCTGCCAGTTTGTAGTAGTGTAGTATTCCTTCTTTGTTATCTATTTCGGGTTAGCATACTTGTTCTATTATTAAGAGATCTATTTAACTCTTTATGCAGGAATATTACGACCCAAATAAGTCCATGCTTGAGTTGGTATTTGCACCTGCTGAGGAATGGATCTCACGCAGTAACTCCGAGATAATTGAAGTTGCCATGCAGGAGCTTGCTAAACTCTTTCCTGATGAAATCGCCGCGGACCAGAGCAAAGAAAAAATATTGAAATACCACATTGTTAAAGCACCAAGGTCAGACCTCATTCAATGGCAGTTTTTCTCTCTAATGGATTGTGATTTTTTTTTCTTAATGTTGTCATCCAGGATACAGATTTATTGCTAATCAAGGTATTATTTTAGATAATTGCAGAGTAACTTTCTAATGGCTATAAGGGTTCGTTGATGTCTTTGATAGATATGGTAATTCTTCCAGCTATTCTGACTATATTTTTTTTGTATATAGTAGAAAATAGCCCAGTTACAGCAGAAATAACAACAACAGCAGAACAACAATCAACAACAGCAGTGGAACAACAATCAACAACAGCATCAGCTTCAGCAACAGGCACTTCTAAGTCAATCCCAGGGTTCAATCATCACCTCCACCAGCAAGATAAAGTTGGGGGTGTAGGAAATGTATCGTTAGATGGTAGCATGTCAAACTCTTTCCGAGGAAATGATCAGGTTATCCTTTTCTTCATCTGAATTTCTAGTATAAATCTTTTACTTTTTTAATTGGCAGAAATTTCTAGTATATTCTTCTTGTGTTTGTGGGGTTTCTATTCAAGAGTTTGTTGTTTCCAGTGTTCTTTCTTGTTGAATGAGTGTTGCCTTGGAATTGACTTTGCTGTGTGGGTGTCTCAAAGTCAAGGATCCTTTTATCTTGCACGGTAGCTTATAATGTTTGATATTTGATGCTAATTGTATAGTTTTAGCATTTTTTAAAAGTTATTTGTACAAGAGTATGTAGAAACATTTTTACTTAAATCAATAATATATATATATATATAAATAATCCTCTATTTTTTTTCATGCACTGGTTTTATATGTGATTGACCATCTACCTGATAAGAAAGGAAGTAATTGTGTGGAAGATGAATTAGCCTATATGATAATCATTTGACAATTCATGTCCTTGAGTCATTGATGACAGTTTTATGAAGAAACTCTCATCTTAGGTTAAGAAGTTAAGTTTTTAATGACAATTTTTATGGAGAAACTGTCACCTTAGTAAAAGAAATTAAGTTTTTAATGACAGTTTTTATTAAGAAACTGTCACCTAAGTAAAAGAAATTAAGTTTTCAATGACAGTTTTTATGGAGAAAATGTCATCTTAGTAAAAGAAATTAAGTTATCCAGGACAGTTTTTATGGAGAAACTGTCACCTTAGTAAAAGAAATTAAGTTATCCATGACAGATTTATTTAGAAAATGTTATTATATATTGTCAACAATGACAGGTTTATAAAAAAACTGATACTTATAGTTATGATCTGTGACAGTTTTTTATAGACCCTTTCGTAACAGAGCTTTTAATAACAGTGCAATAATTTTTTAAAACTGTCACATAAGTATTTTGGTGGCAGTTTTTAACTGTCACATAAGCCCAAATTTGTACTAGTGTGCTGCTAGGAACAATAAAAAAAATCAGGAAATACTGATTCTGAACCTCAAACTAAAGCTCCAAACATTCAAAACTCAGTTTCATCCAACCATGAATTGCATAAAGGGATCATAGAGAAAAATATGGTAACTAATTGTCTGACTACCAACATGGATGAAATGGAGCTTGATATGGTTAGAGAAGGAGAAAATAGTGCAAAAGAGTACTTTTATGAAAATAAAGAGGACGATGCAATTCAGGTTCATTCTCTTTACCATATTCATATAGTCATAAACTATAGTTATTGTTTTCTTAACAGAAACTTCATTATTTCCTATATTAACCTTAGTATTGTTTACTTTACATTCCTACATTTTTAGTTCTTTCTGTCAATCTGTTGCTATGAAAATCCTATCCTGGAACGTTCAAGGCGTTAAATCCCCTGCCATTAGAAATCACCTTCCATATCTTGTAAGAACCCTGATCTTATAGTTCTTTGTGAAATAAAACTAGAATCCCAAAGACTGGAGCCATTACTAGATCATTTTCAGTACCTAAGTTATGTTTATTGACCCGGTTGGACTTTCTGGTGGGTTGGTCTTAATATAGAAAAATGGTTTTGAGTGTGATCTTTTGTATGATGAGAGTAATATGTTTCATGTTTTTATTCAAAATGATTTAAGTGAACAAGCCTTTCTCTTGTATTGCATTTATGGCTACTCTAACCATGCGAAAAAGAAAGCTCAATGGTCTTATATTAAAGAAATAGGTTCTGAAATTAGACAACCTTGGTTAGTAATAGGTGATCTCAATTTCCACATTAACAACAATCATACTGATGGTGGCTCACCTAGTGATGGGTGGGTTAATAGTGTAGTCACTGACTGTGGTTTAGAGGACCTAGGATTTGTTTGAAAAGGTTAAACTTGGACTAGTAACAATATGGGTACAGGTGATAGGAAATTTAGAATTTATTTGGCTTTAAGCAATGGTGATTGGAATATCCATTACTCTAATTCAAAGTTTTTTCACTTGAATTATTATGGTAGTGATCATAGCCCAATTTTATTTTCCACTCACTTTAGTCAAAATAAGTTTTGGATTCCATTTAAATTTTTCCGGATTTGGTTAGATAATGATTCTTGTTCTTATGAGATTGCTAAAGCATGGAGTATTACTGTTACTGGCTCACCTGGATTTCAATTTGTGCAAAAATTAAAGTCAATAAGGAAAGTTCTTTCCATTTGAAATAGGGAACAATTGGGTAATATAAATCAACAGGTTGACAATCCCCATCAACATCTTTGTCACTTGCAAGATCAGGATATCACACCTGAGTTCCGAATCAAATTGCATCTACAAATTTAGAACTCAAACAAGTAGCATAAGAGAAGAAATGAGTTTTATCAGCAAAAGTCTAGGGATAATTTTATCAAAGACATGGACAACAACTCCAAGTATTTTCACACCAAAACAAACCTAAAAAAACTAGAAACAACATTGATACTCTGCAAGATAGCAATGGACAGTGGCTCCACATTAGGAATGAATTGGCCAATTTCCTTATCAATCATTTCAAAGGTATATAAAAGTACTTCTTCTAATCCTATTCTAGATGAAGGTTTTTTCAATATTATCCCTACCATCATCGTTGTTGAGGATAACTTGGCTTTTTTAAGATGCTCAGACATGCAGGAAGTTCACAATACTCTAAGGAGCATGGAAAGTTGGAATGGTCCAGAAGGTTTCCAAGCTGGTTTCTATAAAATTTAGTGGGGTTTAATTGGCAATGATATTTTTCAAATTGTGAAAAAATTCTTCCATACAAGCCATATTCTCAAGCAAATCGGCAAAAATTTTATCTCTTTAATTCCAAAGAAGAAGAAGTCTATAACGGCTGCTGAATGTAGGTCTATAAATCTATGAAATACTTCATATAAAATTATATCTAAGATCCTAGTTAACTGATGTGGTTGTAGAAATGGTAAAAAGATTCGTTCACTCAGACTTGTGAAGATTGATTTTAGACTTAAATTCTAACACTAAAAATAGAAAACTCAAACAAAGATGATATCAAGATTATAGAGAATACTGAGACTAAAGATTCCACCATTCACCAATTTTTAACTGATGCAATCAATAATAATCACTACAAAACAGAAGGGCTCTTGGGACTGTCAAAAAAGCATCCCAAGAAGCCAAAAATCATCCCAAAAAAGTATTAGGGACGGTTTAGTTACCGTCTCCTGTTCCACCGTCACTAATACTACTTGGGATGGATTTTCCTTTAGTGACAGTTTGAAAGTCGTCGAAAAAGTGAGGAGTGGGTTATAGGATCCTTGTTTTCGACGGATAGAAAACCATCCCTAATGCTTTACGAATGATTTAACAAAACCTTCCCCAGTGCCTCTTAATAGGGAAGGTTTAACAAAATTGTCCCTAGATTAAACTGAAACAATAGGGACAACAAAAAAGTCATCCCTAATATTTGAGTAAAATTGACACTACAAAAAAAAAAATGATTTTAAGCGACTACTCGTTTTAAGTCGCTTAAAGCCCTTTTTAAGTCGCTATAACTGTTATAGCGACTAAAAGTGGCACTCGCTCCGTTGGTTGCCCAAAGCCATGCATTTCAAAGCCTTGAGCGACCATGCAATCGCTCTAGTAATAACCAACTTACCTAAAACGAGTACTTTTCTCATTGCTTAACATTTAGACCAACTAACATGGAGCAAGTAAAACTGTGATCGCTTAACATGTAGACGAACCAATATAGCAAGTAAACTACCAATCGCTTCAGATATACCAATCATTCTAAAGCAAGTAAAATACTTAGTTGATAGATACATGGAGCAACTCGACCTAAATTTGCTTGGTTAAGGTTTTAAGCGATCAAATTGTTTTGCTCGCTAAAAGATTTCTGATTTGATTGGTCTGAAGTTAGTTGCTCAAGCTTTTGAGGTAGCAAAGTTTTTAAACTACCTAGTTGGAAGAGCTATTAAACTACCTAGTTGGAAGATATATAGAGTTTGAAGTTACTTAGTTAAGGTTTTAAGCGATCAAATAATTTTACTCGCTAAAAACAGATTGGCCTCAAGTTGATTGCTTGAAGTATTAAGCAATCAAATTATTTTGTAATTCTGATTGCTTAAATTATTAAGCAATCAAATTATTTTGTAATTCTGATTGCTTAAAGTTTTAAATGAGCAGATTTGTTTGCTCACTAAAAACAATTCTGATTTAGATAATCCTAAATTATAATTATAATTAAAAACTAATATTAAAAATTATCAGTAATTAAGATTATATAATTAAAAATAAATAAAAAATCAAATTAAAATTAATACTAAAAACAATTATGAACCAAATTAAAATCATAATTGATTAACTTTGTTATTAATGAATTCAATTTAAAGTATTATTTAGTCAAAAAAATTACAATCATTTAGTCTCAAAGGGAGTTGTTTCAGTATTACAAGCTATGAATTGAATGTATATTTCCGCACAATGTCATATCCATCTTTTTAGTACTTCAGTAACGTATCCAAAGGAACTTCAGGAGAATGTGCTTCATTCAAAAGCTCAATCCCCAATAGAGCGAATGTGTTTCATTCAAAAGCTCAATCCCCAATAGAGCTGGATCGTTTCCATACCTGCAAATGAAAGATGACATACTAATTAGGAGGTGCAGATAAAAATTCTATATGCTCATTCACAATAAGCAATTGTCAATACATAAAGACTGTTGTAAGAGCAGTTATTATGTCCAGAGATAAACATATTTTACTTGGAAGCTAGGAATTCTACAGCATCAAGGTTTTGCTTGATATTATCTGATATCAGCCAAGAACCATCACGACTAGAACTGTGATCCGTTCCATTTTGGAAACAAACCTTGTTTCATCCGCACTGTAGAACATGATCATACAACCCTAGCCTGGTGCATCATAGTGAACATCGATCCAAGATTATCATACAACAAGAAAAATTAAGAGATGCACTTACCAATAGGTTTGGCATGGATAGTTTTTGAACTACTGAATCCAATGATATCAGACACGCTAACTCTTCCCTATAACACAAGAAAAAAAACACTTTATACACTTTCCAGAGGGAGTTACTAGTTGCTAATATAGACGAATTAACACTGTAAACAACATTCCCACAACCACCGATTATTAGCTCAGACAGACCACATTCATTAACCCTCATTTAGTTGATTGTGAGTCTTCTTCTTTTCCACACAAAAGCATCCATAATCAAATATAGACCAAAAAGAACAAATCCACATGTTATAAAAATCGACTTAAACAACTCTACTAAACTTGATAGAGAGAAACTTCATAAAGCCAGTGTTCATCAATAACACTGTAAGTAGCTGGCCACAAAAAAAATTGGCAGTTCACTGGCAAGCCAAATACCAATGTCTATGAAACAATTATAAACAAGAATCCATTATAATTTATTTCTGGGATTGGCATGACGATACCTTAAAGATGTTTAAACCTTGCAACTCCACATTTTCCCCTGCCTGTCTGCATAATAACCAAAATTATAAATCAAATTCAGTAAGCTAAAATTATAAATCAAATCCAGTAAGCTAAAAGACTGAAACAAAAACCCTATCACTAACCTTAAATTCTATCAACAATCTCTAAACCCCCAATGATTCAGTGTCTGGTCCTACTTCTAATCATGCATAACATTCTCATCAGATGCTTCGGTGGTGGATATCAACCCTGTAATGACTGATACACCTTCTCAACCTGTTCTTTTATCAATCGATGAATTTGATGGTGCACCGGAAGAATCAGATAGATCAAATGAGGATGGTTTCGAGTCAAAAGCAGAAAAGAACGGAACTAAATCCGCCAGTACATGGATGGAAGATGATGAGAAGAATCTTATGAACCTTGGGGAATCTAAAATAGAGAGGAACCAGAGATTGAAGAGTTTGATGGCTAGGATAAAAGCAAGGAAAAAAATGTTGAGAATGGTGGCTGAAAAGAATCTGATTGACTTAGACTTAGGGTTTGAAATTAGATTTAGGGTTTCCTGCTCCTTGAAAAGACCTAATAAATCAAACAGAGAAAAAAGGTTAGAATTATGATATCAAAAATAACATATGTAATAAAAAAAAACTACTGAAACTGAAATCTAAGTTCATAGATTCACTTAGTGGAAGTTCAGCATAAGTATATGTAGAAGTTAAAAAACATCACTTATTCTACTTCGATCAGATTTCCTCTTTTTTTTTGTTGTAGAAGTAGTAGAATGACATGAGTTAGGGTTTACAGAGCAAAGGGAGAAGGTGGGAGGCGGACGAGAAGGAAGTAGAGATTATGTTTAGTGATTTTCTCTCTCTTCTATGGTTATATATGAAAAGTTAATCTTTACCTTGAGTGATCAAAGAGATTGACGGACATGATTTTTTGTTTGTGTGTTCCCCATGTGTACCTTAACTCAGTTATAGTGTAATAGAGCTAGACGATCATTACCTTCGACACCAATTTAATTGGACCACTAAGATATGATGGTTAGATTCTTTCCATGTGTCAAAAACAAAAAATATTGAACGGTTCTCACGGTTTTAATAACAGAGAGAGAGCTTACCGAAAACAAAATTTAGAAGTATAAAACTATGCACAACAACAGAGAGAGAGCTTACCGAGTGAGCAATCGTCGTGATGGTATTGAACGATCTTGATTCGATGGTGATGGTGGTGATGGTGCAGTCGAATATGGAACCCTAGTTTCTCCACCGGCGGCTCAAATTGGAAGAGAGACAGAGAGAGAGAAAAGCACAAGGCGAAAATGCAAGACAAACTTTTGTATAGGGTTTTGACAAAAAAAGATTAACGGTGGATAAGCCACCTCATACGGATCATGGAAAGATTTTAATGGTCCAGATTAGATGTTGGATGCTCATACGGATTGTGTGTTAGTTACCATTTTGTCTTAGTTACCGTTGTGTGTTAGTTACCATTGTGTGTGCTAGTTACCATTATGTGTGTTAGTTACCATCGCGACTCTTAAGATTTTGCACACATGAGATATCCCATTTTGCGTGTCCGATAAGTTTAACGAGTTAGGGGAAGAGGTTACTAAGGATAATAAGGTTTACATGAATCCTGAACCCTGAACCCCGAACCTCAATCCGTCATGTTCGTCTTGTACATCTTATTATCCTTAGTGTTTAACGACTCTTAAGTGTTCAGGGTTCAGGTTTA
>JAJJMC010034556.1:0-28224 GCA_023531435.1 Papaver californicum
TATACAGAATATGATGAAACCTATTTGGGTTCCATCAAAACATGCATTAAGTAAAAAAAAACCAACATTTTTTGGTCACAACCATATACAGAATAGTATGAAACCTTTTTGGGTTCCATCAAAACATGCGTTTATAAAAAACCACCAACATTATTGGTCACAAACATACACAGAATAGGATGGAACCTTTTTGGGTTCCATCATAATACCAATTAAGTAAAAAACACCAACATTATTGGTCACAACCACACACAGAATAGGATGAAACCTATTTGGGTTCCAACACAATAATTTAGGTTAAAACAGATGAAACCTAAACGTTGCTACAAACAGATGAAAATCAATGAAACCTAGTTTCATAAAAATGTAACTAAAACCTAATTATGAAACCTGTAATTTCGAAAGAGATGAAACCTTATTAACCAAATACATCGATGAAACCAAAATCACATAAACATGGAGAATATGATGAAACCTTATTAATCAAATGCATTTTGATTTTCAACCATAAACAATCACAGAATATGATGAAACTATAAACTTCGATTTACCTTTCTTAGAATCTTGTTTTTTAACTGGTGTATTAAGTTTTTTCTTCATCTTCTTGTCTTGTTTCTTCACCATGTTTAATGATCTTTAATGATTTTTCTTAGGTTTAAACTGTGACAGAATTGAATAGAAAGTTCAGGTAGATTATGATGAGTTAAAAGTAGAAGAATCAATTCTTCTGTTGATGATCAACAATCGTATTAGAATCAGAAATTTTTGTTGATTACGACTCAAATTCTACTGTTGATGATGATTTAAGTGATGATTTTTGTTTCAGTGAGATTAATGTGATGATTTTTGATATGATTGATGATGACGATGATGTTGGTTCAGGTGTTTTTCTCTGATGATTTCGAAACATTGAACGATTTGATTTTGGGAATAGTAGATGATATAAGTAAAGAAGAATAATGGCTTCTTCAATTTTTGCTGTTAATGAAGGGAAGGTGGACGTGCGGGCGTGATGGGCGTGATGGATTTGGGCTGAATTATAAGTGAGGGTAATATGGACAGTTAGTTTATAATGAGTTTTTTGTGTCAAATTTGTTTTGTTGGGTTTAATGTAGTTGGATAGTGACACCTTTGGGCTTATAACCCATGACCTGATAAACAAAAGGTATTTCCTATTTTTCATCCCTTCATAATTTTTAAAATAAAACTTGGTATAAAAAACCAAGGTGAACAAACTTCCTATACAAAAAACCCTCCCATATTTAATTAAAAATGAAACTAAAACCCCATTTCCCTTAATAATGATTAAATTTAGTTTTTTAGTATTTTTCAATATACCCGACTTGCCCTTCCCTATATAACCTAGGTATTGTAATTTTGTGGCGTTTTTCTTTTTTTTTTTTTCTTTTTTTTTCTTCTCCCCACCACCATCACCAACAACAATAATACTTCCTCCGCCACCATCACCAGCAGCGACAATACCTTCTCCGCCACAACAACACCTTCGTATCCTTCACCAACCCCTCACTTCTTCTTCTTCTTCTCTTCCCCACCACCATCACCAGCAGCAACAATATCTCCTCCGCCACCATCACCAGCAGAAACAGTACCTCCTCCGCCACAACAACACCTTTGTATCCTTCACCAACAACACCTCCTCCTTCCCCATCGCTTCCTCCTCGTTATTGTTTCTCCTCCACCACTATATGTCTAAATCCACCACCAACAACACCTCTTCTTCCTCCTTCTATCCTCTACAAACATCACCAACACCTCCAGATCATCATCGCCGAAAATCATCAACAAAATATAATGATACATCATCATTGTCGAAATTGGGGTTTTTGGTTGGTGAAACGTCAGAAAAATGATGAAACTTTTTTTGGTTCCATCGTTTTTTTTTCATCTCTGATATGATGGAACCTTTTTTGGTTCCATCTTTTTTTTTCATCTGTAATTTTATTTGAACGAATAAAATGATGAAACCTTTTTTGGTTCCATCGTTTTTTTTCATCTGGAATTTTACTGAACCAAAAAAAATGATGGAACCTTCTTCTTCTTCTATTTTTTTTTTCATCTGGAATTTTATTGAACGAAGAAAATGATGAAACCTTTTTTAGTTCCATCGTTTTTTTTCATCTGTAATTTTATTTGAACGAAAAAAATGATGGAACCTTTTTTGGTTCATCGCTTTTTTTCATCTGGAATTTTATTGAACGAAGAAAATGATCAAGAAAATTATGGAACCTTTTTTGGTATCATAGTTTGTTTTCTTATGGAATAAGATGAAACAAAAATAAATGATGAAACCTTTTTTGGTTTCATCGTTTTTTTCATCTGTAGTAAGATGAAATAAAAAAAAAATGATGAAACCCTTTTTGGTTTCATAGTTTTTTTTCATCTGTAATAAGATGAAACATAATAAGATGAAACCAATTTCGGTTCCGTTAAAATAGTCATTAATTGAAAAACACCAACATAGTTGGTTTCAAGCATACAATAAAAATGACGAAACCAATTTCGGTTTCATTAAAATAAACATTAAGTGAAAAACACCAACAAAGTTTGTTTTCATGCACCAACAATGAAAATGATGAAACCAAAAATGAACATAATTGAATCATGAATAAATAAGGGTGAAAACAAATGGAATTGAAGCTTTCTATCTTTGAACCTAAGTATGAAAGATTGATTTCGAAACACATGAAACTTAAAACCTAACAGATGATGAAACCATTTTTGATTTTGATCTGTGATTTTGTTTTGATTTTCGGTTGAAATTGTTACTTAGGATGATGAACAACAGTTTCGTCAATATTTTGAAATTGTTTTGATTCTGATTTCTAGTTGTAGATGATGTAGATGAGGATGATGAAGATGAAGACGAGGATGATGAAGCTACTGATGATGAAGATGAAGACGAGGATGATGAAGCTACTGACGATGAAGATGAAGACGAGGAAAAAATTCCGTAAGGTGAAAGGGAAAAAAATTCCGTTAGAATTGAATGAGATGGAAGGATATTCTGGACAGTTGGGTTTTAATGGGTTTTTTATGCCAAATTTCTTTTGTTGGATTTTTTGTAGTTGGATAGTGACCCCTCTGGGCTTATAACTCACGGCCTGTTTTTAAAATCGGTATACTTTTAAATTATGATTTTTTCTATGTAACATCTACAAAAGTTAAATTAACTTTAATCATGATAAGAACGGATCTGTCAAGGGATTAACTCAAGCTTAAGTCTATCCTTAATTTTGGCCCACCAAATTTTATATATTGAAATTCCATAAAAATTTGGTTTTAACTCACATATTAGTATAATTATTTGATACAGTTTATAGCCTATAGAATTTTAGCCCATGTAATAATCTAAATTATGTTCTCAACGTATATATTATTATAGTCATCCATTAATTATATTACTAGTTTAAAAAAATTTATAGTCTCCTTCGACGGCCTTACTAATCAGTGTTGTTTCAGCTCTACCCAAGAACAAATCCTGAGTCTGTTCCTAACCATATATTACTTCATGTATAACTCTTTTTTTCTTCTTTTTCTGTCTTTATAATGTTTATTATCTAACCATCCTTTTATGTGAAGGTGGTGACTTATGCGTGTTCGGTCTCTGTGCATAACAATGACATGGGAAGTGGTTCCATTTTTCCACTTATTGTCACTGGTATATACCCAAGTCTCACCTACGTAAAACCTGTTACCTTAATATGGGAAACGATAAAATAATGTTTTAAGTTTTCGTTTTAATTGTTCAATCAATAACCTTTATTTTTTATTATAACTTATGAAGAACTGGTCGTCCAGTTGCGGACGACTGTTGAGATTTCAATCGTCTAACTACAAGTGAGGAGGTGGTAATTGGTTCCTACGGTGGTGGTAGATATAAATTTTTTTTTTAAAATTTATGTTTTTAGGGTTTTTAGTAATGGGTGGGCAAAAGATTTATAGGGTATAAAAAATAAAGTTAAAATACCAAAAGTTAGGATTTAGAAATTTTTTGATCTATTTAGATGACATTTAGGATAATTGGGGATGAGAATTAATTTGGATGGGAAATAAAAAAATAGAGGTGGGAAATGCGGAAAAGCTAAATAAATAAGATCATTTTAAAGTAAATTTGAAAACACTCTTTGAAAAAATATTTTTATTAATGATAAAAATACATTTATTTAATTAGGCCTAATGTATTCGGTAAGTTTTGTTAATTAGAAAAATAAAATATATAGATTATAGTTATAATTAAGATTAAGAGAATTTTTTCTTTTTAGGAATAGAGAAAATGAGGTTTTGGATGAAAAAGTGAAAAACTAGGGTTTAATAAAAATGAGTGATTCTAATTCTGTAATTGATGTGGGAGGTGCTTCAAATAACAAAGATGATTGTGTTAATGACAATATTAGTATTGATTCTCAAGTGGATGGGAAACATTGTGCTGATCGATAAATATATGAAGGAGAAAATAAGGGTGTAAATGAAGAACCCGCTGCTCAAAATAAAGAGTTCACTGCTCAAAATACTCATGTAAACTACTACTAGTCTACGATTGTTCGATTTATTGGTTAAATTCATCGAATCATTGTAAGAATACACAGTCATAGAGCTAAAGTCGTCACGGTCGTTAGCTTAGGACCATAACGATTCTTGAAAGTCGTCTTGGTTTTATTTTTTATCATGACAAATTTTATGAAGTTTTTCCAGGCTATGAGAAGTTTTCATGGGAGAAAATATTACCACGATGACTCGTAGCAAGTTATATCACTGAGGGTCGACAAGATTTTATTTATACACCATGACGACTCTTTAAGCAAACTCCTTTGTCTGAAAATCCATTAAAATCTTCATGGTTTTTATTTATCGACCATAACAACTCTAACTGACCGGTAGAGAATAAGTACTGAAGTCGTTAAGGTATTATTTATCGACCATGACGACTCTAACTAATTAGTAAGAATTAAACACTGAAGTCGTCATGGTATTTTTTATAGACCTGGACGACTTCTCTTAGGAATTGTTTGATTTTGGCTTTTTTAATAACATTTCATTAAAATGGAAAAGACATAATATATTTCGTAGCGTTACATTTAAATATTTAATTTTGGTCGAAACCCTAGAAAAAATCTTTCGATACTTGATAGCATTCATCAGGATTAAATTCTTTGCAGTGGAGAAGTTTATATCGATCACGAGCCAAAGTTTTCTGAAAAAAACAAATTAATGATAAGTTAGTATTTTTTCCAAATATGATTTTTTGAATAACTTATTAATATACTTACTCGTCTCCAATTGGACCATATAGGACGATCTTCTCTGACGTCTTGCAATTGCTCTTGAAAATTAACCATCTCCTTCATGAACTTATCGATTTCTTTTTGAGTTAATTGGTTTTTGGTACTTGGGTTTTGCCCAACATTAGGATTGTAGAAACTAATGCAAAGAATAAGAGATTTGAGAAGAAGCTTTTTTTTTATTATGATTCGTATATTTACAATAGAAGAAGATCTTCTCTTTATATAGTTACAACAATACTTGGACGCTAAGTAAGACATTACATATATAGGACATAATATAAGGAGTGTTTAGTATATCCCATATTTAGAGTATCCTATATTTGATATATATCCTATATTAAGTATATCCTATATTCAACACTCCCCCTCAAGATGGAGCATAGATGTCAATTATGCCCAGCTTGTCAATCACTTTGTTAAATATTCGTCCACAAACTCCTTTTGTAAGAATATCTGCAAGTTGATCTTCCGACTTCACGAATGGAAAACATATGCATCCTTTGTCAATATTTTCTCTGATAAAGAACAGATCCACTTCAACATGTTTCATATGGTCATGTTGAATTGGATTATGTGCAACCATAATTGCCGCTTTATTGTCACAGTGTAGATCCATTGCTTTCACGAGTTTAAATCCAAGATCCTTCAATATATTTTGTATCCATAGTAGTTCATATACTCCATGAGCCATACCCCGAAACTCAGATTCTGCACTTGATCTAGCAACAACCTTTTGCTTCTTAGCTGTAAATGTTTACCAAATTCCCACATACAAACGTAAAATAGCATGAGGTTGACCTCCTGTTCGTCATATCTCCTGCCCAATCTGCATCGGTGTATCCCATTACTTCCATATCACCACCTTTCCGGAATAAGAGACCTTTTCCCGGAGATTTCTTCAAGTACCTTAGTATTCCAAAGACCGCCTTTATATGTTCTTAACTTGGATTATGTATGAATTGACTTACGACGCTAATGGAATATGCAATATCCGGTCGAGTATGGGAGAGATAAATTAGTCTTCCCACTAAGCGTTGGTACCTTCCTTTGTCATATGGAACTTGATCTGGAAACATTCCCAAGTGATGATTTGCTTCAATCGGTGTATCTACCGGTTTGCAATCAAGCATCCCAGTTTCTGCAAGAAGATATAATATGTACTTCCGTTGAGACATGAAAATACCTTGACTTGATCTTGCAACTTCAATGCCTAAGAAGTATTTTAACTGTCCCAAATCCTTCATCTCAAATTCCCATGACAAATAGTTCTTCAGTGCCTCCATTTCTACTGAGTCGTTTCCAGTAACAACCATATCATCAACATAAACAATAAGAGTAGTAAGCTTGCCTGACTTCCGTTTTATAAACAAGGTATGATCAGAATTACTTTTTCTATATCCAATTGCCTTCATGCTCTTCGTAAACCTTCCAAACCAAGCTCGTGGTGACTGTTTTAACCCGTACAATGCCTTTTTTAATTTGCATACTTTTTCTCCTTCAGAATTCATGACTCCAGGTGGTAACTCCATGTATACTTCTTCTTCTAAGTCTCCATTGAGAAATGCATTCTTCACGTCAAACTGTTGTAATGGCCAACCTTGATTGGCTGCAAGAAAAATGAGTACACGAATAATGTTTATCTTTGCCACTGGGGCGAATGTATCCTCGTAATCCACACCATTCGTCTGGGTATACCCTTTGGCAACTAGTATGGCTTTATACCTATAAATACTTCCATCTGAATTCATCTATACAGTAAAGATCCAACGACACCCAACAATACGATATCCGTAAGGTTTATCAACAAGTTCCCAAGTGGAATTCTTCTGTAATGCATTCATCTCTTCATTCGTGTCTTTCTTCCATCGTGGATCTGATAGTGCTTCCTGCAAATTACTAGGAATAGATACAGAGGATAATTGATTCATAGTGCATGTAAACGACTTAGACAACCTATTGGTGGACACATAATCAGAAATTGGGTATTTGGCTTTAGAATTGATATCTGGTTCATAAGTAGATTTCAGAATACCTTTAGTAGGCCTTTCTGAACATCTAGTTTGAATATCATTAATAGTGTTAGGATTAGGTAATACATGAGGTTCGACATTCTGCGGCAGGGCTTCGGTAGATGGTGTTAGAAAGTTGGAGTCACGAGCAACTTCTACTACTTCAGCTTGATCCCCCCCTGTCGTCTGATCCTCTCCATTCATATGAAGTTCATCTTCAATACCCTGATCTCCCCCTTTCATCTGCTCTGCTTTACTCTCCTTTTCATCATCAATTAGGTTACTACGCCTATTCAAATTACTTGTCAAATCCTCTAGTTCCTGAAACATATCCCCAATAATGGGGAACTTTCCTTCACCATCATTTTGTTTCTCCCCCTGAAGGGAAGATCCCATAAAATATGCCTCTAATTCTCTAAACGAAACATCCAAAGAGATATACACCTTCCCCTCCACAAGATCATAACAACGATAACCCTTTTTAAAATCAACATATCCAAGAAACACACACTTTCGAGCACAACGATCCAATTTTCCTCGCTGATGTTTAGGTATATGAACAAAGACAGCACATCCAAAAACACGTGGTTCTAGGTTTGCCATTGCAGGGATGGTGATACGATCATGGAGTTTTTAGAAAGGGGTCTGAAATTCAATGACCCGAGATGGTGTGCGGTTTATCAAGTAAGCAGCAGATTTTAACGCCTCTCCCCAATAATTCAATGGCATATTCATTCCAAAAAGAGATGCACGAACAACTTCTAACAGTTGTCTATTCATTATTTCAGCTAACCCATTTTGCTTTGGGGTATCAACATTATAGGTTTGATATCGAATGCCGTTATTTGTCAAGAACTCCGACATGTCATTACTAGTAAATTCTCCTCCATTATCAGATTGATACACTTGTATCCTCCTTAGGAATTGGGTCAAAACCATCTGATAAGTTTTTTTAAATACTTCAAAGACTTCACTTTTATGAGTAAGTAGCGATACCCACATCATACGAGTACACTCATCAATAAAAGTCACAAAATAACAAGCTCCAGACAATGAAGGAATACGTGCAGGACCCCATACATCAGAGTGAATAATACTAAGAGGTTCTGAACTTTTATTGAAACTTGGAGAGTATGTAATACGATAACTTTTAGCGAGTTCACAAATATCACACTTAAACTCTGAAACACTACACTTCGAAAATAACGATGAATTTAATTTATTAAGATATCCGAAGGAGAGATGACCCATTCGCCGATGCCATAACCACACATTAGCTTTTTCTTCTTCAATTCCTCCGAATTTATTCACCTGATGAATCCTCTGCTCTCCACTATTAGACAGGTCCAAATAGTAGAGATTTCCTTTTCTAACACCACAACCAAGAACCTGCCGAGTCACTATGTCCTGAAAAATACAATATTGAGGCCAAAATATCACGGTACATGTAAGTGCAGCAGTGATCCTACTGATAGACAAGATATTGTACTCTAGAGCAGGAACAATAAGGACAGAGTTTAATGTCAGGGATTCAGATATGTCAGTGGAACCTTCTCCAATTACAGGAGAGGAACCACCATTTGTTGTGTATATAGAGATCTGGGTTGAAGATGTAATGGATGATAATATGCTAGTGTCATTTACCATGCGATCTGATGCACAAGTATTAATTAAACAAGTATTATTCAAAGAATTTACATATGAAACACTACCTTTAGTTTTCATACCTGACTGGGCAACGTTCCTTGAAGGAGGAATTATAGCAGCATCCTTCTTCGCAGCTATGTTCTTCTTTGGTCGCTTTGTAAAATCCCACCATTCCGGATACCCAATGACTTCATAACACTTCTGTTTTGTGTGCCCCTTCTCTCCACAGTGGGTACACTCAAGATCAAGGCGGAGGGGTCAAGTCTCTTAATGAGAATTCCAGGAACCTTGAGGTTGTCCCTTTTTATAGTTGAGTGTCATAACTGAAGACTCAGTTAAAAGTGATTGAGTTCCCATCACCTGTTTGTGAACTGACACCCTTCGTACTGTCTGGTAAGACTATTCCAAAGTAAGTAGAGGGTCTTTTCGAAGAATTTCACCACGCACTTGATCATACATACTATCCAATCCAGAGAGGAAAATGTGAACCCTAAGACGTCCTACATATTTTTGTAGGAGGGCGATAGACTCAACACTTTCTCCTTTCACCGTGTTGTGCTGGTCAATCTCTTGAAAAATTGCTGCTAATTCATCATAATAAGTCACAAGAGATCGACCAGTTTGTTTTGTTGAGAAACACTTCCTATGTAACTCAAAGATTTGAGTTTCATCAGATGTGTCGGTATAAATAGCTTCAAGAGAGTCCCAAACTTCCTTCGCAGTTTCCAAACAAACATACCTGTTCATTAGTGTTGTGGACATTGAATCACACAACCATCCCTTCACTTTATCATTCTCCGAGCACCAATTTTCATATTCTTCACTCCCTTCTGCAGGCTTGTTTTTAGTACCACTGATGTACCCCCACATCTTCCGACCATTAATACGCATCTTCATGACCTTCGACCAAAGGATGTAATTATTCTCATTCAGGGTATTACCAGTTGGGAAGGGTGCATCGATGTGGTTATGAACAATGTGAGGATTTGAGTTTGATATGTGAGGATTTGAGTTTGATGATACCATTGTTGTATCATCATTGGAACCCATTGAGATTTCAATTTGAGATTCACAACAGAATTCAATTCAATTAACAATTCGAAAGAACCAGGTTCAATTATCGAACTTGGCTCTGATACCATCTAGAAACTAATACAAAGAATAAGAGATTTGAGAAGAAGCTATTTTTTTTATTATGATTCGTGTATTTACAATAGAAGACGATCTTCTCCTTATATAGTTACAACAATACTTGGACGCTAAGTAAGATATTACATATATAGGATATACCATAAGGAGTGTTTAGTATATCCCATATTTAGAGTATCCTATATTTGATATATATCCTATATTAAGTATATCCTATATTCAACAAGGATTTGGTCTAACTTTTGAACAACTTAGAGTTTGGTACCTGAAAAAGACGTTGACCTGTGTTGACTGTTATTGACTAGATTTTAATTAATTTTATAAAAAAAATTAGATGAGTTTATAAATATATCCCTGATGTGGGCTTAACATCTAACGGCTATGATGTCATCATAAAACCTACGGTAACGATTCAATCCCCCTGGAAACGTGTTTTAATCCTCTTCATTTTCTCTTCACAGATCTCATCTTCTCCCATTCACTATTATTTTCTCTTTTCCCAAACAGAAAAAAAAACATCGTCTTCTCATAGCTTCTCTTGTCTAAGAATCAAGTTTTCATGGCGTTCGATTTGAGTCTATCAAAACAACCAAACATTAAAACCCCATACTTTTTTCATCATCAGTAACAAATACACATTAGAAAACAATCAATAATGAAACACATACCTTCATCTGAGTATGTTGATTCTGAATCTAGATCACTATCAATTCTTCTACTAAATCCTTTATTTCTATCTACTCACCATCAATTCATCTTCCACGTCACTCCCTGTACTGATTTCTTACAACCCCTTTTCTAAGGTTTCTCAAAAACATCCAATCTAGGGTTTTCTTCAAATTCCTCAAATTTGGTTATTTTTCAACGAAATTCGTGGGTTTTGAGATGGGAATTAAATAAAATCAAGGTATGGGTTTTTAGGTTTTGTACTAAAAAAAGGATTTACAGGGATTATTGTTGAAAGAAAATTGGAATCAGGTGAGTATGAGTCGGGATTGAGTCTGAAAACCCCACTTCTGAAATGGCAGATTTGATGGTGATTTTTGCTTGAATGGTTTGGAAAGCAATTTTGTATTGCGTGAATGTGTTATGGGTTTATGGTTTGAGTGTATCATTAAAATTGCAGGGAAGGACAATTCAAATAGCCTAAGTTATGATGAGTGTTGAAATAAAAATAGAGTTTGAGATGGAATTAAAGAATTATAAATTAGGGATTTGTTCAATCAACATGAATACATGAAATTGTGCTAAAGATGTTGCTGCCATCGATTTATGAAGTGGGTTTTCTTTGAGTCACTCATGTTCTGTGCGTGTTGGAGTTGTTGATGTCAAAAAGCTGAAATTACAAGAAAATCAGTTGAACACCTTTTTTTTTCATCGAGACAGTGAGAAGAAGATGGAGGAGCTATGCTGATGGTTATGTAAATGTTATAAAAGTGAAGGGCATGATTGTAAACTCCTTTATTATTTTTTTCTTTTTTGTATTTTCCTAACAAAAGTCAATATTTAACCGAATCAACATATGCCAACGTCAAAAACAAGTATCAGACTCTAAGTTGGTCAAAATTTAGACCAAACCCTAATTTTAGACAAAACCCAAGTACCAAAAACCAATTCTTTTTTTTTTAATAAGTTTGAATTATCTTCCATTTGGATTACTGTCTAACGCCACAAAGATAATAAATATATGGTTCCATAAAGAATAATAGGTTTTATCTAAGTTAATGTGAAGATCTTCATCATGACTTGTGATCGACCTCCACGCTCCAACAACGTCAACATCTTTTTAAGTAATGTAGGGAGTAACCATTTTTTTGGACGAGGAAGAAATGATTTTTTTTTTGAGAAGTTTGGGGTAAATTCCTTGTTGAGAGAAGAGTCCATTTTACATAAATTAAAGACCGAACACTAGTCGTTGAGAAACTCATGCATTGGTTCAAAGTCAATATAAGCAATAAATGCTTTTAAAGTTGTTATGGTCATATTTATAGACCATGGTGACTTTTTTTAGCAAGAAATCTCTCTGAAAATCCTTTAGAGTCGTCATGGTCTAGATTTAACAGGTTGATGATTCTGATTTAAAATAAATTATAAGCTCCAAGAGTCGTCATGGTCCAAATTTAGCAGGTTGACGACTCTGACAGACCAGAAAAGATAAGCTCCAGAAGTTGTCATGGTAAGATTTATCGACCTTGACAAATCTTGTAGCAAACTCTCTATCTGAAAATCTTCAAGAGTCGTCATGGTTTAAATCTATCCACCATCACGACTTAGAATTGCTATTTCACCACTATTTCCCATAACTAATAAAGTCGTCATGGTTTGTATATATCGGCCATGACGACCCTTACCATTTTTTGTTGTTGAAAATTTTATATTACATCTGATTTATTTATAAGTCGTAATAGCGGAAAGACTGGACGATCAACCTGAAAATGTATCTCAAATGGGGACTGACACTTCCCACCACTATATGACTGAATTGGTATCTTACCTATTCTTATCTTGACATATGTTTTCAAGTTATTTGATTAGTCTTCTCATGAATATGTAATTTTCTCAATATAGACATGGGAAACTAAGAAGGGGGTGAAAGAATGGATTGTGGCGAAGGAAGAAGAGAAAATGTGTGTTGGTTCAAAACAACCAAACCAATAATAGAAGGTTTGAAATGATTTGCCGCAAGCATATAAGTCACAAGGAAAGGATTATAAGTATGAGAAGAAAACGACGAGGGTCTACAAATGTAATACAAAGAAGTGTGGGGTCCCGTTTAAGATTTTATTCAATAGGAATTATGAAGGTAGTGCATGAAGATTAGGGAGTGCCAATAGTTGTCACAACCATCTGCTACCCAAAGTCTTCTTGGACACCTTGCCTATGCATGACTGAAATGGTCGGTTGTCAGCCAAGCAAAATTAATTCAAGTTATTTACTTCACAAATATGGATTAGAATATAATAGTAAGAACAAGTTCGTTCCTCAGGGAGATATGTGGTGTTAACTATTTTTGATTACTTATGTACATAGGGGGTTTGGTTTATGATTTAAGCTAAATTAAATTAATAAAAGGGTTAATTGATTTTTGGTACTCAGGTTTTGACCAGGTTTAGTGTTTGGTCTAACATTGTCCAACGTTAGGATTGGTACCTGGACTGACGGTTAACTACTATTGACTGTTATTGATCTGAATTTAATTAATTTTATAGAATAAATAATATCTACTTACAATTGCACCCCTGAAGTGGGGTTCAATTAACATTGGGTGCCTTTAGCTATCCATTTCTTATAATCTAAATGAAATTAGGTTTGTTCTTCCCCAATTCATTTCACGGGAACTTAAAGAGAGAAATGAAAAGGGTTGAGAGATGGTGGATCTGTTAGAGAAGAAGGTTTGTGATGGATCCAGAAAGAGCAACAGAGAAATATGAGATAAAATTTGAGTCTCTGGTGGCTTGAATGAAAAAGAGAACAAATCGAGATGGATTTAATCTGAGATGGGTCTTGCCGAAGAATTAAAGCTATTTGAAGATAGGGTTTCATTGAAGATGCAGCTGGTATTTAGAGAGGGGTTTTCGAGATAGCAGTGTTGGTTGAGATTTATAGATAATGAGTGATATTTGGTTGATATTTACAGAGAAATAGTGAGATTTACAGAGAAGGTGATGGCTTTGATGCTGGAATTGTTTGTGATTCTGGTAGAGAAGAACTAGCGCAAAGAAGAAATTGCACCTGAAATTGTGAATCGAGAAGAAAAAAAGAAACTAAAGCATGAAAAGTCACTTTCAATAGCCACGTATTGGACATGCAGAATTCAAAATGGCCACATGTCAGACATCCCATAATTTTAATAAGACGCATCGTTCATCCAAATCCAAAAACAACAACTTGAGTACAAATCCGCAGAAGGGGTGCGGGATACCAAGCGAGAAACTAACGGAAATACGAAGTACGCAAATCAAGTCTTGCGGGAAATATAAATAAATCTTGCGGGATACGCTTCGTTCCAAAGTTTGGATAAGAACTAATAGGTGGAAAGTTTAGTTTTGAGGGACCCATGATATTTGCTATAAATACCAAACTCTAAAACAGAAAGAGGGGACTGGAAAAATTGGAGAGAATTTGGCAAAAAGAATAGGATCAGAGCAAAGAGTTTAGGTATGAGTATTGTGTTAATTATAATCCTAATTCATTAATTCTTTGATAAAATTTAATTGATGCAAATTGTATTTCATCCTTTTGTAACATACAATCATGAATAAAAATCATCCAAATCTTTTACCACCCGTGGATGTAGACAATCCGTGGTCGAACCACGTTAAATCATTGCGTTGATTCATGTTTCAATTTCTTGTACTAATTGTTAACATGTTTCGATTTCATTATTTGAGATTTGATCCGACTATGTTTCTGACTCTGATGGTTGTGATCCAAAGATTTAGATTTTTGGTAATCACAATTTGGCGCTAGAAACAGGGACAAGTAAAAAATTTATTCTATCTGTCCAAATCTTCATTTTAGAAACCTTGAATTTTGTTATCTTATAAAACCCCCTATTTCAACATTTTTAATCAGGAGTTCTTTTCAACTGATGTCTATATAGATTTAATTGTTATGTTCATACACAACACTTCTGTAATTGATACCTCTCATTTATATTAATATTCTTGATTACCCCAGATGTTCTCTTAACCATGGGTTTGAAAACTTTGCTCATAAACTTCTACCAAAATATTATGTTTTATGATGATTCTACAAAAGAATTTGGCCTAAAACCATTAAGTCTATGTGTCTATAATTTAATTGATTGTATAAATTAACATTGTATTGCATCTATCTAGTTTTGACTCTTGTCAAAATAGTAAAATAAGTTTTGAACTGAATTTCTGAATTTGCTTCTGATTTGCTTGCAAAAAATAAATGATTTGATGAACTTATAAAACCTGAATTAAGTAGGAAATTTGTCTAGCTTATATATGATATATCAAATTTTAATTAAAGCTATATGTTTTCAATCAGTCAAATCGTTTTATATATGTATTGCGGATGTTAAAATTTTATGAAGCACATATCTCATTATTTGAACTTTTGTTAGAACATCAACAAAGAAACTTCTACAGCAGCACTAGATTGAACAAAGAAGACATTATAATATTCCAAAAGAAATTGCATAAATGGAGACAGTTGCAAAAAAACCCGTACAAGAACAAGATGTTGATATAAGAAATTTGGGAAATCAGACAATAGAGACTCTTCCAGAAAGAGAAATAGTAGAGGAGTCCCAGGGACCACAACCTTTGGATGCCCAGGCAAACATCCCAGTTAATCAACCAATTAACCAACCACATGAAGAAGTATCACAAAACAGGGCTAACCCCATTAATCAACTATTTGAAGAATTAAACGAAATGCATAAGGCACAAAAAACTTATGCAGAAACAATTGCTCTCTTAACACAAGAAAATCAAATGCTCAGACAAAAATCCCAACAGGATGCGGAAGCATCTGCCACCAGGATACAAGGGCAAGAAGTAATCTCAAACAGATCTTCAAAAAGTAAAACAAAGATCAATAAAGATCAAAGAGTGATGATAGTGGAACCCGCACATGATACATACTTTCATTCAAAACAAAACAAGAATAATCAGCGGTATGAGCCTGATAGACTAGATTTTGATGATTCAGAGCCACAAAATAACAGATGGAATAAACATTTTGAGGACTTGGAAGAAATTAGGGAAGAAATAAAAACTTGAAAAATAAACAAGAGGGAGGACGACTTGAAGAAGTGCTAAAAGAGGCCAGTAAAACACCATTGGCACCGCACCTTGTGCATGCGTCTATCCGCACAAATGCAATCTCCCCATATTTGAATGTTATGATGGGACAAAGGACCCTGCGACTCACTTGAAATATTACAACCGCAATATGACCCACTGGGAGCAAAATGATACTATCATGTGAAGATATGTTCCCTCAAGTTTAAAAGGATCAGCATTAACCTGGTACGATAATCTACCAGAAGGATCAACATTGACCCAAAAATTCTTGGAAACGTACATGTATAATAAAGCGGTAAATGTTGGAATGGACAAGTTATTTGCCGTTGCGTCTTGGACAGATGAAACAATCCGAGACTACACAGATCGATGGAAGACAATCTGCCAAGCAATAGGAAATATTAGTACGGAAATTTCTATTAATTCCTATAAATGGGGTATAACAAACCGAATGAGCCCGCTCTTTGTAGATATTCATGGAGAAGATCCAAAAACTGAAGGGGATATAAGGGTAATTATTGAAAAATATGCAAGGTTACATGATATTCAAAAACAACATCCAAGAATAATTTCCCAACATCAGAGAGTTGCCAACATGGCAAATTTTGTGGAACCATCAACAAGTTCCGAAAAGCGGGTTATGGGTGAAAATATTTATATTGAATTCAAGGGAGGCAGAGCGGATGAGGAAACAAGGATCAACCACCAATTTGAGGATCGAGTTTTTACTAAACTCAACACCCCATATTCCCAAATTCTAAATGCAATTAAGAACATGCAAGAATTTGTATGGCCATGGGCAAAAGGAAGGCAACCACCACACACACAAAATTCAAAAGATTATTGTGAATATCATTGCTTTCATGGCCATCCCACAAGCAGATGCAAGAATTTAAAATTGCAAGTTCAAAAATTAATTGATGCGGGAGAGCTGAAAGAATTTCTTTAGTTACCCAATCCACCACCAAGGATCAATATAGGAAAAACTGTAAATATTCCACAGAATAACCGAACCATCAATACGATTTCCTATACCGAGTCAAGTCAATCATCTATGAACGCAGCCATTGATAAGAAGCTGCAAAAAAGAGTTGACAGACATGAAGTTTTTAAAGTTGCGGGAAGAATCACAGAAACATGGGAGGAATGGATGACCTCCCCATTAACTTTTTCAGCGGACGAAGTTGATCAAGAAATCGAAACACACAATGATCCACTGGTACTCACTTTACCAGTGTCTGGATGGAATGTAAAGAAGATCCTCATGGATGGGGGAAGTTCACTTAATGTATTATTTTATGAAACATTTCAAAAAAAGGGGCTAAAGGACGACCAACTCACTCCCTCTTGTTACACTATTTATGGGTTTAATGGGATATCATCAAAGCCAAAAGGAGAGATTTTACTTGATGTTATGGCGGGACTAATAAGAATTTTAACCAAATTCAGTGTAGTAGAGGCACCGTCCCCATATAATGCAATCATTGGCATACATTGGTTCACCAATTGAAAGGAGTAACCGCAACTTATCATCAATACTTGCGATTCCCAACACCACAAGGAGAAATGGAAATAAAGGGGGATCAAACTGTTGCAAGATCTTGCATCCTCATAGAAACACACATGAATGAGGAACAAATTCAACAATAACAAGATAGAAAGAATGAACGAAAAATTACAGCAAAAGAAGATGCAATAAATCAATATTTGATTGAGACTGCAGGTAGAGGATTGGTGAGTGAAACAAATGAAAATATTTCATCGGAGGGAAGCATACCAAAAACTAACAGAGGCAGTATTCCAAAATAGCAATTAAAGGGAGATCCCATATTTTTTGGAGTTCCAAAATCTACTTTTTCAGTAGTTGAAGAAACCAAAAATGTCAATATAGGAACAAAAGAATTCCCGAGAATAATTAAGACTGGAACACTAATGGGAACAGAAAGGGAACATGATTTGGTTACTCTACTTAGACATTATGCGGATATTTTCGCATGGAAAATGGAGGATATGCCAGGCATTGATCCAAGTATCGTTCATCATGAATTACATATACATCCAGGTACTACACCATTTCGGCAGCGTATACGTAAAGTGGCACCCGAATATCATTTATCAGTTTAAAAGGAACTAAAGAAGCTCATGGATGCGGGATTTATTCGAGAGGTGCGCTACCCAACCTGGATATCCAACATGGTAATTGTACCAAAGAAGAATTGAGGAGTAAGGATTTGTATAGATTTCACCAATTTGAACTAGGCATGTCCTAAAGATAGTTATCCGTTTCCTATCATTGATCAATTAATGGATGCAGTTGAAGGACATGAGGCTTTATCTTTCATAGATGGACATTCAGGTTATAATTAAATTGCTTTAGATGAAGAGGATCAAGAACATACTACATTTTTTACCCCGCATGGTTTGTACTGCTATACCCAAATGTCGTTTGGACTAAAGAATGCAGGTGCAACCTATCAGCGATTGGTAGATGCAATCTTTAAACCATGGATAGGCCGCACCTGGAAGTCTATGTAGATGATATGCTAATAAAAAGTAAACTTTCAAAGGATCATTTACAAGATTTGAGAGAAATATTTGAATCTCTACACAAATATAAAATGAAAGTTAATCCGGATAAATGCATTTTTAGAGTTACATCTGGAAAGTTCTTGGGTTACTTGGTCACAAAAAGGGGATTGAAGTTGATCCAGCAAAAATACAAGCGATTGTTAATATGCCATCTCCAAGGAATGTAAAAGAAGTACAAAAATTGAATGGATGTTTAGACGCACTTAGCAGATCCATTTCCAGATCATCAGACAAATGTAAACCATTTTTTGACACACTGAAGAAGAAAAACAAATTTGTATGAAATGAAAATTGTGAGCAAGCCTTTCAAAACATCAAAGCTTATCTCTCCACACTACCTGCATTACAAAAACCGAAGCCTGAAGAAGTACTGGCCTTGTACATAGCTGCAACAAAAGATGCTGTAAGTGCGGTATTGGTACGAACAAATGAGAAAGTAGAAAAACCAGTGTACTACATCAGTAAAACTCTCAATCTTGCAGAAAGGAATTACACCAAAATTGAACAATTGATATTAGCACTGGTTTTTTCCACACAAAAGTTGCGCACATATTTTCTAACACACTATGTGCGGGTACCAAGTAAAGCCCCGTTAGAATCTGTACTAAAGAATGTGGGAAAAGTAGGGAGAATAGCAAAACGGAATGCACAGTTGGAACAATTCCATATCTTATTTGAAATACAAACTGCACAAAGATCACAAGTCTTGGCAGATTTCCTTGCGGATTTACCACTTGATGAAGATTTTGAAATTCAAGGTTTGCCCGGGACAAAAGATGATGATTCCCAAGATATTCTGAGTTATGTAAACTCCCGCAGATGTGAAGTATTTGTTGATGGGGTACGGAATAAAGAAGGAGCGGGAATCGGAATTGTGATTACAACCCCTATAGGAGATCGGATGGTACATGTATTTCTTCTTGAATTCGGTGAACACACAAATAATATAGTAGAGTATGAGGCTATGGTTCATGCCCTACGACTCATCATCGAGTTGGGAATAAATGATGTGTGGCTTACAAGTGATTCACAATTGATAATTCGCCAGGTTGAGTTGAAATATCAAGCGCTTGATGAAGACTTGATAGAATATAAGAATCTTGTTCAAAAATTGACATCCTAAATTCTAAATATAATTTTTTCGACATTTATCCAGAGAGAAAAATCGCCATGTTGATGCATTAGCATTCATTTCTTCAATGATAAAAGATCAAAATACATCAGTAGTCAAAATTGGGAGAATATATGAGCCATCAATTAATTTATGGGCAGTTGAAAACATAGAAGAGGAAGTAGACGAAGATATTGAAGATACAGCCATTAAAGATGATGCAAACTTTTCACAGAAACCAGAAAATGAATCATCTGAAGAAGATTGGAGGATCTCAATACATCAATACTTACAAAGTGGTATATTTCCCGCAGACACTAAAGAGGCGACAAAAGTGCAATCAAAATCCGAAAATTGCAGGATAAAATTTTATCCCGTAGGTCTTTTTTGGGACCGTTGCTTCGGTGTTTTTCATAAAAAGAAGGACAACGTATTCTCACAGATATTCATTTTGGAGATGCGGGAAATCAGAGTGGAAGACAATCACTCGCACTGAAAGAAAAGACGCAAGGGTATTATTGGCCATTTATGCACAAAGATGCGGACAACCTAGCAAGAAGGTGCGAAAAATGTCAACGCTTTGCAAAAAGAATTAAAGTTCCCGCAACAGAACTCAATTCTGTACTCAGCCATGGCCGTTCGCAAAATGGGGAGTAGATATTGTTGGGCCCTTAGTGGAAGACAAAAAAAAAACTTGATCGTATCAACTGATTATTTCATTAAATGGGTTGAAGCCAAAGCTCTTCCTCGCATTAGAGATACGGATGTTTTCAACTTTTTATTCGAAGATATATTTGCAGATTCGGAATCCCGGTAGCTGTAGTCTCGGACAATGGGGAACAACTACAAGGAAAAAATATTGACATGCTTTTCGAAGCATTTAATATCCAAAAGAACAAGTCCACTCCACTTTACCCCCAAAGTAATGGAAAAGCTGAAGCTACAAATAAAACTATTGCCACAAATCTGAAAAAGACTCTAGATGGACATCATAAACGATGGTGCGAACAACTTCATAATACTTTATGGGCATATCGCACAACGAGAAGAGAAGCCACTGGAGAATCACCATTTCTTCTTACTTATGGAGCGGAAGCAATTATTCCAACGGAAATTATTTTATCCACAACAAGGATAGAAGCATAGGAAAAGAATTTAAACACAGATTTAATGCTTGAAAAGTTGGATGACTTAGAAGAAAGAAGAGAGGTTACGCTCCAAAAAATGGAAAAGCATCAAAGAAGACTGGCAAGAGAATATAATAAGAAAGTAAAGTTGCGGAACTTTGTTGAAGTCCAGTATGTTCTGCGACAAATTCCAGAATATCAAAGAGACAAAAGCAACAAAATTTGCACCCACATGGGAAGGACCATATGTCATACAAGATATTACGGGACAGGGCTCATACCACTTGCGTAATATGAATGGAGAAGTCTTACGACATCCTTGGAACGCACAATATCTCAAACCATATTATCCATAACCAACAATGCAATCATACAATAATTTGGCTTTATACTAGGTAAAGCAGAACAAATGCAATATCTCTAGAAAGTCCATATAAATGTCTATGACTATTGGATCTTTCTCCATAAAGATGCCTAACATGACATTAATTATTGTATCAGGTATTCTCCATCTCAGGAGGTACTCTAGGGACCGCATCCTAATTTCCTCCCAGCGAGAGAGAAGTTAGACATGTGATTGTACCCTCAAAGTAACTCAAGGTACAAAATTGCCTTGCGGTTAATCGATGCACACACTCAATCAATACACTAACAATGAATATATATTTATAAATTGTTTTGCAGGAACAATAATACGAGACAAAAAGAAAGTGCTAATACAATTTCAAAAGAAGGAAAAACTAAGGAGCGGGATGATTTGCACTAGGAGAAGGATGTTGAGGGACTTCCTTGCGGCTATAGACTTTGGTGAATCCATCGGCTTTAACCTTATCAAGCGTGTTGTTGATCGCTTTAGCAACTCCAACACGAGCTTCAATTTTTAACCAAGAAATTCTAGCCTTTGCGGCTTCAAGTTCTTGCTTATACTTGTTCACCTCGGCCGCAGACTTTTGTACTTGCTCTTCCCAATAATTTCTCCTCCCTTGCTCCGAAGCCAAGTCACGAGTCAAGCTATCAACTTTGTCCTCCGCTTCTTTAGTCTTAGAGGAGAGAAGCTCAAGTTGACATTGCGCCTCATTCGCCTTGATAGTAACAAGCTTCAGCTGCCCTTTAATTTCTTCCAACTTAGCATTAGCAGCATCAAGCTGTCCTTCAGCCCTAGAAGCTCTTGAGGCCGCATCTTTGAATTTTTCTTAAAAACCTGTAATAAAAATAACAGGTTAATCAATGCGGAAATAATATTCAACTTCAAATATGCAATAAAATAAGATACCTCTTGCGAGGGATTCAAACTCTTCTAATTCGTGAGCCATTGCGTCTTTAGAAACATCAAGGAAATCATATTCTTCCAAAAGTTTATGATAATTGTCTGTAAGTTGCTGAAGATCTAAACGATATTTATCAAACTCCGCTTGTTTCAAAGAATCATTGTCCCGCAACTGATTTGATTCGTTTGTACACTTTTCCATCTCTCTTTGTAAGCGGAAAATATCACTTTCACGATGAAGAATGGTATCAGATAAACTACGAGTTTTAGCCTGGGCTTCTGCAAGTGCATTCCCTTTAGCATGAGCATCGAAAGATGAGTTATCTCTGTCTTTAATGAGTTTCCCATATATGAAGAAAGCTGCGAATTATGGTGTGACCCGGAACGAGAAAATCCCACAAGGATATTCTGGCGTTCCACACAAAGCTTGCGATTTTCTTCTTCCAACTTCTCTGATTGTTCCCGCGCTTCAAGAAGACAATCTTTAGTCCATAGCAAAGTAGCATAATATTCTTTCTTCTTGTGGATATAATCTCCATATAAAAGCCGATGCTTCGATTCTAATTCATCGTACTTTGATTTGGTTTGACTCATCCTATCAACTAGGTTATTGAATCTTCCCTTGATCTCCATATTTTCGTTATTGACTTTTAATACATGTTCTGTCAGGCGTGTATCTCTACGTTGCAGCCTAGTCACGAGGTTTGAATCCCCCGCTGATCCCATAAAGTAATTCAGAAACATGTAAATAAAGTAAGAAAAATGATATGAGAGGGAAAGTGTTAAACCTTGATTATGAAGAACTAGTAACTGCTGACGAAGCGTGTCATTTTCCCGCTTCAAGTACGCAGCTTCTTCTTCCACAGTCTTAAACTGGGTCTCCATCTTCATGGATCGTCTTTTGTAAAATTTATAAGCCACATATGCGGCATTCTGACCCCGAGCAAGCTGCAATTTACAGGATTAAAGTTATAAATAAAGATGAAAATAAAACGAAATTTAAAGTCATTTAAATAATAAAAATACCTGTAAGAGAGCTTGTTGTGGAAAGAGTACGCTTCACCATCCGCAAGAGCGATCGTCTCCGCCAGAAAGGAAGGAAGGTTTATGACAAAGGAAGGGTTCACAGGATGGCCTTGGCCTTTAAACCAGGCTTCTCTCACTACGTCATACGGGACAGACCGCATGTAATCCCGCAGATTAGCAACCGCGGGCTATCTGACTCCACCGGCTGAAAATCGCATGGAACTGACAACAGCTCTTTGGACATAAACCAGTGGAAGGCCTCCTCCTCCTTTTCCATAAGACTTTTATCTTCCGTTATTCTTTTACCTTTATCCCTGTGCGGGATTCCTTCACTCATTTGGACCGCATCAGTGACAGCCATGCTTGCGACATTATCCTCGGTAAGAGTAGCTTCTACCGCAGCGTTTGCTGGCTCACCCTCTTCTACCGCAGCGTTTTCCGGTTCACCCTCTTCCACCGTAGCGTTTGCCGGCTCACCCTCTTCTACCGCAACATTTGTTAGCTCATTCTGAACGGGGAGATCCTCCTTATCATATAAATCATCTTCACTCGTAGAATGTACGAGAAGATCATCTTCAAATAAGGGAGAAAACTGGGAAATGAGGAAAGAAAACTCAGGCTCAGCGGCTTGGTTCGGAAAACTGACCGCAACACCTGTAGCTTCCACCGCATCATCAACTAATGCCGTGGGCATAACATTTGTCAGCTGGAGCGGGAAATTTTGTTTTCCCACATTCCTTTCAGGTTCAAAAGAGCTATCCTCAGTTCTCAGCTCTGGTTGACAATGGGTTGAGTCACGGATTTCTCCTTCCTCCCTATCAGTAGAAACGCGGGGTGTAGCTTTAGATTTTTTCTAACCCTGTCAATGTACCGCAGGAACTCATTAAATAAAATTCATAAGGATCATACAAATTCATTTGGATAAATCAATACCTTTTCTATTGGAGTTGCGGCTTTGCACTTGACCCCTGAATCACCTTTCGAGCCCCCTTCAGCTTGCGGCTATAAAAAAGAGGGAGACAATGTTCAAAGTGAGATGAAGAAGAATAAAGAGAATTCTACATACCACATCGTCAAGCGAGAAAGAAAAGCCTTCGAAGTTTAACTGCCATGGGCAGTAAGGATGAAGGCGCGATGAAAGTTGCGGACCACACTCTCTTGAACGAACCCGTAAACCCATGGTACTTCAATTACCAGGGAGTGCGGTACCATCTGAAATCATGATCATCACGAATCCTTTCCCGTAAAGGTTAACGCATCCCAGGAATGACATTCAATTTAAAATTATCAATTTCCCATAGCAGACGAAATCCTTCGCCACCTTTACGACCCAGACCGACACTCCACTTTTTATAATTCTTCACGGCTATATTATCAACATACGTAGCATGAAAAATATCTACGGTATAATGCTCACGTTACGCATGATCAGGAACGTAGCATGAGAAATTTGTTTCTCCTCTGTTGTGCTTACTACATTCATCCAGCACACGCCACCAATTCCCGTTGTATTGGGCAATGGATCGGACCAAACCGTGCTTGGACTTGTTTCGGATCGCGAGAACATCGTACTGAAAAGAATCCCCGCTCTTGTATAGAGGAAGCTTCAAGCCCGCATCCAACGCTTCCGCAATTATTAACATCATGTTGCTGTACTCAAATTTCCTTATTATATCAAGCGTGATTTCATCCCCTTCAGCAGGATCGCAAAAGGAAACTTTAAAATGTTGAAGTTGGTGCTTCTCTTTAAACTCTTCAATGTCCATAGACTTGAAACCCAGATTCTCATTTAAGTGCTTATTCTTAGAAGATGGTTTAATGGCAGCAACGACGATATCCTCAGCGGATTGAACATTTGAAATGCTAGGTTGATCTCATGCTTTCGTCTTCGCAAAATAACGAGATGATTTCCTTTCTAAAGGATGATCATCATGATGAGAAGCACCACCAGCAACTTTACTATCAGTTTTCCCAGACATGATAAATTTATCTTTTCTTATTTTCTTATCTGTAGATAAAAATTTATCATGATCAAAAGCAAGAAACAAACATAAATTCTACAGAACAGAAGAACAACAGGATGATTATTGAACCAAAATGTAAACAAGTGAAAAACTTTCTGATCAAGAAAAAAAAGATTCATAGATTCAATGAAGCAATCACGAATCAAAATAAAAACATCATCATCACCATTCACTCCCAAAAAACACAGTAAAGCAGATTGATAGATAAACAGACACATTATAGTTAAGAGTATTACCTGCAACAAAGTGAAGAACAGTAATCAAATTAGATAACCAGATGGAAAAAAAAAACGTGATCCCAATGCAAGAAATCCTTAATCAACACAAAGTAGATTAATCAAATTACGAGGAATCATAGAAGAATCACTGAAAAGTTCAGTTTCAGAAGAATGAAAAGCAACAAAAACTTTAAGAAGAAAAAGACAAAGAAGATGAAGAGTGAGAAGAGAGATGTGACCAGCTTTGTAATAAATAGGAGAGGATTGAAACTGACAAAACCGTCAAAAAAAGAAAGTGGGAGAGAGAAAAACTTTATCAGAGACGTGATTTTCTCGAAACCGTCAAAACCGTCAAAAAAGTAAAGTTAAACATGTAAACGTGGGAAGAAAATTTATTAGTGGCGTGAAAATCGAAGAAGTAATAACTATTTTTCCTTTTTCAAATTTTACCATATGTGAAAATTCAAAAGAAAAAAAGGGCAAATTATGAGGGTATGAAATCCTTAACAACACGTGTTCAAATAATGTGGAAGGAGTATCGGATTATGATGGAACGAGAAACACTGAAACAGAACTCTTTGATAAGTACTAAAACAGACAACATCGTTGCATGATCGACACGTAAGTTGCGAGAAAGCATGACACATTATACGAAACAAACATCTTCGTTGCATGACTGATACACAAGTTACGGGAAAGCCTGACACAATGAATAAAACTGACATACATTAATGCATGATGGACACGTCTCAGTTGAACAGGTTGTGGAACAAAAGAAACTAAAGCATGACAAGTCACTTTCAATAGCCACGTATTGGACATGCAGAATTCAGAATGGCCACATGTCACACATGCCATAATTTTAATAAGACCGCAGCGTTCATCCAAATCCAAAAACAACAACTTGAGTACAAATCCGCAGAAGAGGTATGGGATACCAAGCGAGAAACTAAGGGAAATACGAAGTACGCAAATCAAGTCTTGCGGGAAATACAAATAAATCTTACGTGATACGCTTCGTTCCAAAGTTTGGATAAGAACTAATAGGTGGAAAGTTTATATTTGAGGGACCCATGATATTTGCTATAAATACCAAACTCTAAAACTTAAAGAGGGGACTGGAAAAATTGGAGAGAATTTGGCAAAATGAATAAGATCAGAGCAAAGAGTTTAGGTATGAGTATTGTGTTAATAATAATCCTAATTCATTAATTCTTTGATAAATTTTAATTGATGCAAATTGTATTTGATCCTTTTGTAACATACAATCATGAATAAAAATCATCCAAATCTTTTACCACCCGTGGATGTAGACAATCCGTTTTCGAACCACGTTAAATCATTGTGTTGATTCATGTTTCAATTTCTTGTACTAATTGTATTTGATCCGACTATGTTTCTGACTCTGATGCTTGTGATCCAAAGATTTAGATTTTTAGTAATCACACTAACAGTTAAAAATACATCGTCTCTGATGAGTTCAAACTTTCATTTTCTATGACAGAAGCAATCCTAGAAGAATTTTGAATAAAAACCAGGTTGTATTCAAATATATTTTTCTTCTTGATTTACACTGAGAGGAGATGTACATATATATAGATTTTACATGTAACAAGGAATGATCAATTTGTGCAAAATATATGCAAGACCGTTGGGTAAGATATCTTCTAGATTGTGTTGATTGATTTACTTTCCACATGTGGCCATGGATGATTTATCTGCATATACATTGTTTCCTTGTTTGTTAATGTGATATCCTTTGATAGGATTTCCTGAGCTGGTGAATCTTCTAGCTGTTGGGAAGTATATTTGAGATCTTTATCACTCCTTCTCAAGTGAGAAAGTAGGAACACTCCGAGCTTGCTTCTAATCAAGTGAAACAGATTTCTTCGAAGAGCTTTTGTGAAAAAGAGAAAAAATCGAGATGAATTTAATCTGAGATGGGTCTTGCCGAAGAATTAAAGCTGTTTGAAGATAGGGTTTCATTGAAGATGCAGCTGGTATTTAGAGAGGGGTTTTCGAGATAGCAGTGTTGGTTGAGATTTATAGAGAATGAGTGATATTTGGTTGAGATTTACAGAGAAAGAGTGAGATTTACAGAGAAGGTGATGGCTTTGATGCTGGAATTGTTTGTGATTATGGCAGAGAAGAACTAGCGCAAAGAAGAAATTGCACCTGAAATTGTGAATCGAGAAGAAAAAAAGAAACTAAAGCATGACAAGTCACTTTCAATAGCCACGTATTGGATATGCAGAATTCAGAATGGCCACATGTCATACATGCCATAATTTTAATAAGACCGCAGTATACGCTTGGCAGCTTGGAGGTGATATTGAGTAGGTTTATGCATGAATTGCCTAATATAATTGACTGCACGTGTAAAATATGGTCAAGTGAGAGTGAGGTATTGAAGAGATCCGACTAGGCGGCGATATTCGGTAGCATCAACATAAACATTAGAGTGTTGGTGCAGATCATGTTTGATTGCAAGCGGTGTGCGAACATATTTACTGTCAAGCATGAGAGCTCTGTTAAGGATTTCTTTTGCATATTTAGCCTGAGATACATATATACCGCCATTAAACCTAGTGACTTTGAAACCTACGAAGTAATTTAAATTCCCAAAATATTTCATTGCAAATTTGACACTTAATTTTTCGATGATAGAAGCGAACCACATGAACTAGTAATGATAAGATCATCAACCAGAATTACGATTACGCCTTCATCGCGTTGAAGTATGAAATGTTGGGATATATGTTTAAAAGAATTTTCACTTGGATTTATATCAACATATAATCTATTGTCTAGTGGTAAAGGATTTTGGGCATTGTAAGGTAGGTCACAAGTTCAAGGCCCCGCTCCCGGACTAATGTTATACACGTACGGATACGTGCACATACACAGCCAATTAGTAGGGGAGGGGGCTTGGGGGTCTCTTGAATTTCAAATTCAATTTTTGCTCATTTAAGAA
>JAJJMC010034558.1:0-15094 GCA_023531435.1 Papaver californicum
AATTACCTGATTCCTGATTCCTGGTACGTTTAAAATTATTTAAAAATCATAGTTAGGTTATTTAGTCTTTTTCTTACTCCTGGAATTTTCTAGAGTTAGTTTAAATCATTATTTTCTAAAATCATCACCTTCACAAGTTCGAGAATCGAACCTTTATTTACCACTTCTAAAATTACATCAGTGGATATTTGTAAAAATCAGTTCGAGAGTTTGAAGAGAATATATCATCGTGAATATTTATATTGAATGAGAGGCTATTCTCGAAGATCTAATGGGAGGAGATTGCTATAGTATAAATAGAGAAGTCATGGGAAAAAAGGGAGGCTGGCGTGAGCCAGAGAAGCTAAGAAATCAACCCAGAAAGTCGTTGTAATTTTTTAGGGTTCTTGGCGGAGTAAGGAAAAAGAAGAAATCACAATCCGGAACAGTCGCAGAAACTGTGGCTAATTTTTTTGAATTGAGATGTTTTCGTAACAATTTTCTGAAATGTTTCGGCGACAGTTCTGGACTATACAAAACATAACATGGGTCGTTGATTTAAAGAAAATAGAGGATGTCGTATATTTAATAAAGGATTTTATTCTTTCAGCGACACAGTGAGTCTGTTCTTTATTGTAATTCTTTAATAAAATGAATAAAATGGTTTATTCCCTATCTTCTTCTACTCTTTTTGCCATGATGAGCTAAACCCCATTCCTAGGACGACGGAGGAAGCTAGTTTTCACAATTGTTTGGTAACTATATTCGATTCTTTATGAATTTTTACACTTATTTTAATTGAATTATGATTTTTATTAATTATTTATGATTTTGTTTGATGGTGTATGCTTAGCCTAGGGTTTTTGATGCGCCATGCTTATGATTTACAATTAAGAATTAATATTTGCATCACTCAATTATGAATAATGGTGTAATCCTGAGTCATAGTCTCTCATATATTGTTATCATATTTTTATTTATTTGCTAGCTAAATTAGAATTTAAATTTAGAATCAGTCTTAATAAGTCCGAGTGAATGGTACTTTATTTACCACGTACTTTCTACAAACCACAACATGACACAAGTTAAAAATTGTTGGTGACGTGGATTTTTTATGCCAAAGCATTTGCTTTCGAAATAATTGGTCCTTGGCATCAATGTTGGCTTTGTCTTAATAAGCTTAAATTGCTTGTTCCATCCTAAATGACCCTTCAAATGAACTACGGTATGTACTTGATCCCTTCATGGCATGGGTAAGGTACATAGGCATCCGCAATGCATCATAATGTGGTCCAGCACTTTATTGTGCATATCATCTTATTGCAAGATGATTGCACCATTTTGGTAAATCATATCAACTAGCTTGGTAGTGCGAAGCAAGAGATGATTATTGTCGCACTTGATGAGTTAGTTACAGTCTATCTATGGATGTTCATATTTCTTACCGAGTTATACGACATTGACATGCACCAATTACGAATTAGATATGGACAAGAAAAATAAGCTAAGCCAAATTGCAAGTTAGGGCATCTTGCATAAGCCACTGCCATCACAAGTAATAATGCAAATTAGACAACCAGAATAGAATCTTGATTTGGTATCAAAATTTGATCCTCACCAATGAAGAATCAAGAATCACACATTTAAAATATTCTTATTTTTTATTTAGTCTCGCGTGAAATTGCATTTAGAAGCATATTCCTGATGCTATTCCCATACTGTTTTGATGCATATATCTTAAATATTTATCGTGTTCCAAATACCTAGTACATTCCAACAAGTGCACTCAACTTTGGTTAGTTCGAATGCGATCTTTTGGTAAGCATCACATCATAATAGTGTATTTGCATTGTGATGTATTCTCAGTTTAGTGCATCTTTCGGCAAGTAACATAGGACAATAATGCACCAATTTGTAGGCAACAAGCATAATGATGTTTTAGCATCATAATGCCAAGTTAATGCATCAGTTGCACCAAGTATGCACCACAAGTTCGAGGTAATGCATTTTTCCTAGTAATGCATCGCACAATGTGCACCATCGATGACGCATTCCACAATATGCAACACATGCATGGGATGATGCTTCATCTCGTTCAATGAACCATGCTAGAGTATATGTCTTACAAAAAATATGGGTATTACAATTGATGTCGCAAAATCAGGTCGGAATCGGTACATGACATTTAACTACCAAATTTTTAAATATAAAAATGTCAACAAGACATATATAAGGAGGAGGTGGCGGTTGAAAATGAATATATACCAAGATGTTATATCTTGCCTATGTTGCATGCCCGAATAAAAAGTAAATGTTGCAGCAATTTGCATGTCCTAAACGGGATAATGCATATTTTAAACTAATTGGCATCTATCATGCACAATCTTGTGCATCTCTTGCGAAAGTTCTGTGGAATTTAAAAAGTATGTGTTGCCTGTCCTTCGGCCTTGTGGCACAAAGATGGTAATTATTTGTGATACAAATTTTATATGCCTAAGCATATCCTTTCAAAATAATTAGCCATTGTTATCGATGTTGGTTTTTTCTTAAATAGACTTAAGTGTCGTTCTAATCGAGATGACCCTTTGGATAAATTATGGGATGTGCTTGATCCCTTCATGGTATAGGCAGGGTACGTATGCATCTGCATGCGGTCCATCATTTTATTGCTTATATCATCTAATTGAGAGATGATTGTAATATTTTGACAACACATATCATTAATTTGGCTCGACGTCAATCAAGAAATAATTGTTATCACATATTTGATGAGGTAGTTATAGTCTACTCACTGGATGTTCATACTTCATATCTACAAGGCCTCAATATTATGTTATGAGATTCCACTATTTATTAACCTCCACCTAGAACTCCGTTTATTTCATTGGTACTAATTTTATTGATTTTGGTCGATCCAAATCCCTAACGGATGAGTTGTTCCGCAACTTACTATGACACATTGAAGCTGATATGGGAATATTACTCAAGTTAATTGAAAGCCGAAAAAATTCGCGCACCTTTCTCAACCGATAATTTAAGACTCGTGATGTTAGAGTATGAGTAAGCATATAAGCTACTGAATAACTCACATCTATTTTTAAGAGTGCATCATCTGTTTGAGATGTAAAAACCGGAGAAGTGGATCTTGCATTGGTTAGTCACTGATGTCAATTCGAGATTGTATTTAGTATGAGTTATTATTTTTATAAGAAGAAGAAAAAAAAATATAGGTGATTAAATTAGAGGAGCATAAAAATATTAACCATTTGCATTGAGTTACAAGCTAAGACTTTTAACTCTTAAAAATGAATTTGTAATTTTGGCTTACAATGACATATTTCAAGGACTGCCCTTCAGTAATTCATTCGTATTCTAGATACAGAAATACTACAATACATATATTCATTGCAGTATTGTTAATTGAGGATCTAATCGATTAGTTCTCTAAATCCTCCGCGCCGATAGGAGTTGTACCTCGTATATTATCACAGTGTGACATCCGTATGTAGCTCTTACAACCAGTAGCGTAAACAACTAACAAAATCTTTTAAGTTTTAAGTGATAATGTCAATCAAGTTGTTAGATTAATTAATATGTCGACTAAGTTCAGAGAACCCTTGTAGCTAATTAAATTGGTTAATTTACTTTGTTTCATTCTTCCAAGCTCTTGGGATTTGCTGCTATAGAAAGAATGATTCCCTTGTGGTTGTCCCTCTTCAAGGGGGGAAAGATAGATGAGTGAGAAAGAGAGTATCTTCCATGCAGATCTTTCCTCCTCCTTTCCTAATGTTTTTTACTCTAAGTTACTTCAATTCATTTGTGCATATTCATTGTTTAGTTAGAGCTTGAAGATCAGTGTTGTCTACACTGTATTCGGTTACACCGACCAATCTCCAATTTGACATGTGGCTATAGGATGGTATTGTGGCATGATATACCAACACATCAATCTTTCAGTATCATTATACGCGGTCGATCGATCATTTGTGTCATGATCCATATATATATATATATAATGTATATTCTTGAAGCAATGTGAGTTCGCTTTGTTTGGGGGGCAATATACACACATTGATACACAAGTTATTGCATATCATTTCTTTATGATACCCCTACGCTATAATAATACGTATAATTAATTAATAGACCTAGGTACGTCTAAGGTTTCATTAGTTTAATTACTATTGATTAATTAGGATGTCTTCTACGGCGATATGCGAAAAATCGATTTCTTTTAAACAGAAGAGACATTCTGCTTCTTTCTTACTCGTATTGTACAACTGGGGGATTATAACAAAACTTGTGTTTCCGTCTTGGGTTTGCTTAATTAGGTAATTAAGACTAATAATTAACTAGAGTGAAAGCCACCCCATTGGCGGGGCGGTACGGATTTACACTCAGCGAGGCTAGACTATTGACCAAAAGTGTGGGCGCGTATATTATGTGTGTATGTACTTGCGGTTTGAGTTACGGGGTATCGATTGTCTCTCATTGGACTTAAATCAATAAAGTTAATAACCTTTTCTTCTCGGATTGAGAAGAAATTAAAAGAGAGAAATCTATACTTATACATTTCTTTGATTAAATTTTTGATGATCTCGGCGTTCTCTTGGCGTGTTAGATTGCCATCCAAATTTCCCAATCAAAGCAAGTAGATTGCTAGCTAGTACTGTTCTAATTCTTGATATTAACTTCACGTACAGTACTGTTTAATTAGTACACTAACTATAAACTTGATAAATTAATTTCATGCTCGAAATCTACTTTGAGAATTAGCTACTTTAATTTGTGTAATTAATTTTAAGTGGATGCAATAGAGCCTATACATAATGCTAAGGAAGGATTCTGACTGGATAGGGAATGCATGCTCGACTTCCGCTTATAATTCCAAGTCCTTGCCGGCCGGGAGCCATATATCCAATCCCAATGACATGCTCCACTCTCTATCTACTTTCTTTCTTTCATTCTTTGTCAATGAATGTGTTACTTTGCCACTTTTCTACTCTTCTTGCTTAACACTCAAATTGTTAAGATAAAGAGAAGAGAGTTGAAGTATACTGTTTCCTAGGCTTGATTTCTTGACATGATATCCATATATTTTCTATCCAAGTTCAGTCCCCTGGTCCCAATCCACCTGCCTTTGATAACATTTGATTAATCCCAACACCAAAGTAAACAAATTGAGTTTCACACCTTTCTATGCAATTGAATCACAATTTTCAAACTTGACCATGTTCATCTCCTCCTCCTAATCTATTAACTTAATCTTTGCTTCTATATATATATAAACTCAACACTTAGAAACCACAAACACAAGTAGCTTCTTCTTCTTCACCTATTTATAATACTAGTTTACGTACGAGTACGCATTCTATTACTACTTAAATATTCGAAGCAAATCTATTCTTAAGATTATATATACTTGTTCTTTTGTTTGTTTGATTATTGTCTTCAAGAAAATCATTCAATGGCAGCTGAAATTTACATGATTAACAAGAGTTCTACTACCGGAAAGAAGAGCAGCAAAAGAAGCAATGGGTTCACAAGGAAATGTGCATCCTTAGTTAAGGAACAAAGAGCCAGGATTTATATTCTTAGGCGTTGCGCAACCATGCTTCTTTGCTGGTACATCCAAGAAGGAGATGACGAATACTAAACAACAATTCCATTACACACAACCTTTATATGATCACTCTTCGAAATCTTATTCCTCCGCCTGCATCAAGAATTCTCGCGCGCCCTTCTCAATAAGCATTTGTCTCGTGTTGCTTCTCTTCTTCTACTTCTCTGTCTGCTTCTTCTTTTTTGGCTAAGCCGACCGGAACTGCATGAGTGCGTATACCTTCATAAATTGGCTGTTGAGATCTATCTAGCTAGGTTGGTTGATTCGTTTTGGCGTTGGTAATATGCAACAATGACTATATCGTGGCCTTTCTATCCTACCACTCCCATTTTCCCCCATTTTTTTACCCAATTACTTATTACTCAATGGACATTTCTTTGATGTTTGATTTGGAATAAGACTGGGTTTTATGGGGTGCAATTGGAGTTGGACAAGGTTCATTTGTGGCTACGGCATAACATTATTCGCATGTCTGCCGTCGTTTTTTGCCTAACCAGCAGCTAATATCTCCATGCTCATATATGATGACCACGATTATATGCACTGGTCGAATCAGCTCTCCCCACTCGCAATCGTACCTGTAAACATGGATAGCAATATATGCGTATCGGCAACTTTATTATCATATAATAAAGGATTATTGATCGATGAATCTATCATTGATTTATCTTAATTATATTTTAAGTATGGTTCATTGTTGAATTAATATTAATTCATTGTTAGTAATGCTATTTGGTTAATTTATAGTTAACTGATTAAGTTTTTCTTATCTTTGTTCAAGTGCTTTCTAAACATGGAGAAAATACATCTATCTCCACTCATATATATGTCCGCTGTTATGATTAAAAAATAAATAAACAAATATATATATATATATATATATATATATATATAATGATAAAATTTTTGTTACATTAGCTACAAGTGAATGAAATATTTATGTTTTAATATGCTTTAGCTCATGTTATCCGACATCAGTTTCAGTTTCATATCTAAGTTGCAGTAGATTTGTATTCGTGTTATGCATTGGGTATGTTTAACTTTTTATTATTTATCTTAAATTTTTGATTTGGTATAGCGGGATATTTTTTCGTTCCGTCCCATCATGATGGAACGGTTAGATTTACACCTTTCTTTTTTTTGAATTTCCCAACACAGTCATAGTTTCTGAATATGGTATGTTTAATACTAACTAATTCCAAATTGAATTTGGTTTTGATGTCTATTCCTTAGAGTTTAAAATACGGTAAGGTAGGGTTTCCATTTTTATTGTTTTTCCCCTAATTTTCGAAAAACAATCATACGTTGTCAAGTGTCCTCACTAAAACTCTTGTTTCACCAAAGCCACAAAAACCTTATTTTGACCAGTAGAAAGCGAGGGTTTCCTCACCGTTTAACGTGGGAGCTTTATTTGTCTAGGACTTTAAGTTTTTAGATGATAAAAATACGTAAAGAAACAAATTAAAATAGATAAGCATACAGTGTCAATTAAATCTAATTTATTGAGACAATTGTTTCCCAAATTATCCCTTTTGTTATTTTCATGTTAACTCTATTATGGGAAGATTAACGAAAAAAAAAAGAAAAAAAAAGAAAACTTCTACAAAATTGATCAATCTTCAAGGAGAAAGATGAAAAATATATTTTTTTTTTGTTTTTCTGAAGCATAAGAATAATTTATTAAACGGGTAAAGGATTACACGAGGACACATCGTACGTATGGAGTCATTTATTACAATTTGGTTTATAAAAGGTGGAACCGCTTGATCCCATATAACAACCGTGAAACAACCTGTCTGACTTCCGTCAACAGCATTGTTTGTATCGATAGATGAAATTATTTTTTATTATCCAAAGTGACCAAAAGAGGAAACAAAAGGAAGTGATGATGATAGATGTGGGTTTGAACTATAGAATTTGTGGGAGCGTTGTCTGGGGGTTAATTAAGGTAAATAAATTATGTGTGGGAGTGTTGTTTGTGGGTAAAAAACAGTTAAAGGGTAAAAGGCGAAAAGTGACCGAGTAGGTTAATATTTGTGAGATCAAATCGCTTAAACACCAAACATTTGTATTGTAGAAGAACTTTTAAGATTCGAGAGATCAATCTGTACGAAATTGGTCTAAATCAAGAAATGACCGTTCCGATTTCGCTTTAATCACGAAGGAAGGAGAAGGGTTGATCTGTAGGGAGGGAAGAAGAGAGAGTATTGAGATCAATGAAATTAAATATAAGATATGTTGAACCGCTATGAAGACGAAAGTGAGTTTTCTGAGAATCTCTAAGATCATATAAGGGCTTATGAGATAAAACTCTTATCCTTTGTCGATAGGTTGAAAAACCAATTTATAGAAGTGGAATTTAACATATTGATCTGACGACACGACTTATATACTTTTCCATCGTGGGTGTATTATTACGCCTCACGCGCTGTAGATCGTCAGATCAAAACCCTAGTTAATACCCCCCATGTGACTATTGATATCCCTAACATGGTTTGAGTCTATTTTATAGACGTGTATTATTTGGTCAATCATTGACCTAGCTAGATTGTTAGTCTTATCATATTGATGAGTCTATCATGTTGTCGAGTATAGCTTGTTGCCGAGACTAGTACATTGGTGAGACTAACATCTGCTGAGGTATCATTTTTCTTGAAAGTATGATTTATATTGATATTTGGTAGTTAAAGTGTACCATTGTGCCAGATGAGACAACAATGTGCTTATATAACTTTTAAAGTTGTGTGAGTGACAATGTTACATGAGCGCTAGACTCGTGTGATTAATGGACTTGTTTAAGCGCTGGACACTTGTTAGCGTTGAGCTTATGTGAGCACTAGGCTTATGTTAGCGTTAAGTTTATATAAACACTAAATTTGTGTAAATGCTAGGTTCATGTGAATACTAGCGTTAGTAATTGTGAAATAATTTTAATTTCGTCTTACTATTAATAACAAAGTAAAGAAATTCAAGATATTGTTGGTAGTAAGACCAATCAAGAAGTGATAGAGGGACCGACCAAGGTAGTAGAGAGGGACCGACCAAGGTGGAGAATCAGAATGCTCAAGAGAATCAGAATGCTCTAGACCAATTAAGTTCGTGCCGTTGTGTCCATTTTGTCCCTGGACTTATCCCTTTCTTATAATGCTCTAGAGAATCAACTCAATTCTCATAGGAAGCGGCCCACTTCCTCATTCGGATAGGTGAATTCTATCAAGAGTGTTTACTGCTACACCCCACTTCAATCTTAAATTGAAACTATAGAACTCATTAAGACTTAATAAAAAGTCATCCTCACATGCAATCATACTATCCCGTCTACACCATAGGGAAGGGACAAAAAATGAAATTCTCTGATAGTGTTTTCTTTAACCCACCACAAATTAGTTGTCTCATTCGAAACCTTGATATTGGGATCTCCAGTCAGCAAGGTTGAGTATCCTTCATGGTAAGTTTATTTGATGAGCTTAAGCCCCATCCGCCTCGATGCATTACTAACTATCTTATTGTACAAACCTTTCGTCAAAGGGTCCGCGATATTCTCTTTAGACCTCACAAAGTGAACAGAAATAACGCCAGTTGAGATTAGTTGTTTAGGGAATTGTGTCTTCTACGAATGTGTATAGACTTCCCATTATAGTTGTTGTTTTTAACATTAGCTATTGCAGCTTGACTATCACAATGTATAGATATAACTGGCACAAGCCTATGCCAAAGAGGAATGTCTTCTAAAAATCATCTTAGCTAAGCGGCTTCCTCTCCTGCTTTATCTAACGCAATAAACTCTGATTCCATAGTGGATCGAGCTATACATGTCTGTTTGGAACTCTTCCAAGAAACAGACCTGCAAGATAGAGTGAAAACATATCCACTTGTAGACTTAGACTCCTCTGAGTCCGATATCCAGTTTGCGTCACAAAATCCTTCAAGGACCATAGGGCATCTCTCATAACTTAAAAAAAGTTTAAAGTGTATTTAAGTACCTTAACACTCTAATAAGTGCATCCCAATGCTCTTGTCCCGGATTACATGTATACCTTCTTAACCTACTCACAGCATAAGCAATGTCTGTTCTCGTACAGTTTATTAAATACATCAGACTTCCTATGACACGTGAATATTTAAGTTGCGAAACTCCATTACCCTTGATCTTCTTGAGTTTACAACAAGGATCATACGGAGTGCAAACAGGTTTACTATCAAACTAATTATATTTTCTAAGAACAGATTCAACATAATGAGATTGACTAAGACTATATCCATTAAAATCTCTTCTAATCTTCATCCCTAAGATTATATCAGCGGGGCCTAAGTCTTTCATGTCAAAGTTCTCATTTAACATGTTCTTGGTGGAATTAATTACACCCATGTTTGTACCAAGTATAAGCATATCATCAACAAACACGCATACAATCACACAGACATCACTCATAAGTTTAGTGTAAACACACTTATCAGATTCATTGATTTTAAAACCACTAGAAATCATTTGATGATCAAATTTTTCATGCCACTGTTTAGATGCTTGTTTCAAAATTTTCTTTTATAGCCAAAACATGAGAAGATAATTATTGCGTATTAATTAAAATTCCGTGCATTAATCACGGTCATTATGTTTCAAACGGATATAAAATGGTCAGAAAATATTTTCTCACTAAAACAACCTAATTTTAGTTAGGTCAGACGCCCCCACTTTTAAAACAAAATTTAGTCAAATACTTTATTTTCAAAAATGTAAGTCTTGGTTGGCCCGCAACCTTAGCTACACCCACACCCGCAAGCATACTTAATCCCGCAACTCCGCAAGCCGCAAGCGTGTGTGCTTCGTTGAGAACGCAAATGTGTGAAAAGTATGTTTACTCCAACTAGCCCATTGCCTTAGTCCTCCCCCAACCACAAAAGCTTCTAAACCCTAAGGGCCCTCCCTTAGTTGCAATTTTTGTGGTAATAAAGAGAGAACTCATCTCTAGTCTTACCAATGTGGGACTAAAGGTTTTTCATTCACAATAGTGAAAAATGAGCTAGTGTCCCTTAGTGACTTCTAGGTCCTAAGGTCCATTTCCACCAAGACCAAAATACATTTTAAGTCATTTTTCTCGGACAAATGATTTCTGGTCCAATTGGGATGACATGCTCATATGCTCTGAAACATTGGAGGAATGCCCCATCACAGGAATTATGGTGGTCCATTGGATACACAAGGTTTGGTGATTATCTTAACTTCTTCTCTTTCAGTGGACTAGGCTTGACTAATCTTCTTGGTTGGATTCATTTGATAGTATGCATCTAAATTCAATCTTTTGGTGCAGTTTCCCTTCTTCTGCAGTGACAGGGAATACATAATTGGACGTCGGATATGGGAGGCAGGAAGATCATATTATTGTGTGTTATGGTGGAAACTTTAAACTATTTCCCATGTTGTAGAGCTTCCATTTTGATGTCATGGAATGCCTAATTCCTTTTCATGTTTCAGGGTGTACCATGCTCCTCGGTGCCAAAACGCAACAAACCTAGACGTGTTGACTTATATTACTCAAGTTGGTGCATACGAGCAGGTAATCAAACCCACACTTCTCTAATTCTCACCTAATAGCAACTTCTTTTAGTTTTTCATAAACTGGTATAGAGTAGTCCTCGGTAGGTTCACATGTTATTTCAGTTTTTCTTTCTCAATCGTCGGAGCTACGAGCTACATAACTAAAGTATCATCTGGTGACGTGCATAAAACAGTGGAATCAAATAAAGGGGATGGCCAGCTGAGTGCGTGCGAGGTGCTACTCTTCCATCATGAAGACATGGACATTCCCCGTGAGATTGCAAAATTTGGCATCGGGAAAGGTATGTGGGGAGCTGTGAAGAAGATTGAGCCTGGGTTACGTGCCTACCAAAAGTCTCGAGCCTCTACTAGTTCATCACTCTCTCGGTGCGCTTTCATGGCTCAATTAAACACAAAGCTCAGTGCAGACTACCTTAGATCCTTGGAGGTGGAAACGAAAAATAGTCAGAGTGACACCCCAGCAGAGGCGGTTGAAACACTGTATTCCAATGATGGAAAACAATCGACGACCCCATGGAAGAATATACCCAAGCTCCTAATTGTTGGTGGGGCAGTTGTTCTCGCTTGTAGTCTTGACAGGGGGCTACTTACCAAGACAGTTGTATCCGGAGTTGTCACAAGCTTATTAAAGATTGGGAGGAGGTTGTGATCACTCTCGAATGGTACATAGCACTAAATCATCACCAAAGGGAGTTTTATCATATACATTATCAGTTAAATGAGAATACAGGAGAAGAAGAAGGTATGCGGTTTGTACTGTTATGGGTGTCATTAAGCATCTTATTCTTTAGAGCTATTAAATTTTTCGGAAGAATAGGATTTCCTTGTCAACTGCATCATGTCAGAAAGAGTATATAAAACCTGCTTTCGTAGAGTGATGCTCTGCAGTGATTAGAGGTAGATAGTGTTAAAATTGGGTGTGGCCAACAATATGTCTAATTCTGTCAATTAAATTTTTATGAATTAACTATATAACAGTATAACAGTTGGGTCCATAGCTCAGTGGTAGAGCAATTGACTGCAGATCAATAGGTCACCGGTTCGAACCCGGTTGGGCCCTTTTTTCATTGCTTATTTTTGTTTTTTGCACACCAAGGCACTAGATGTAGAGATCTCGGAAAATACAAGGCGTCGAAAACTGATCCTAGCTCTGGTACATGACTGACTGACCCATCTTTGCCAAAATTTCATCGAAACCTGAATATATTCATTACGCATCAGATACGTATGAATACGTTTCACTCATGACTATATGTCAACCATCAACAAACTTGGGGATACTCTACTAGGCGTATGCCAACCATCAACAAACTTGGGGATACTCTACTAGGCGAGATGCCTAATTTATATAGTCTGTTTAGATACCATTTAAAAAGTTGTTTTCTGATTTTTAGAAATAAAAAAGTTAAAAATTATTTTGGATATACAAATTTAGAATGACTTTTAGAAGTAGAAAAATATATTTTTATGAAGCTTTTGATTTCTGTTTGTGGAGAAGTAGACACACTTCTATTTATAGTATCCAAATAGGCTATTAATATTCAGAAACTGAAGCTCAGTCTCATAAAATTTTACTTACCAATGTAAATTAGTAAAAAAAAACAGAAAAATGTTTTGGCCAGAACCAAAATGTTGGATTGTGAATAGGAAATCAAAATTGTCAATTCGAGATATCCTAATCCCATCGCCAAACATAATACTCAGCACACATAGTTTTTTTCTGTACGCTACCCCCTTCATCAAGAAAAAATAGGAAAAAAAAATATTATTAATATGTTTATTAAGCAGGATAGGGCAGATCTTTCTTTAATCTCTCTTAGAAAAAAAGCTTCTTTCGTTGGATTGAAACCAGAACATATATCATATCCAAAATTCTGTATGGAACTGAGATAGATAGACTGTTTTAGGGCTGCACAAACCCGGCCCAAACCGCCCACCCGACCCAACCCGCCCATACGCTCCGCACCCGCCCAATTTTATCCGACCCGCATCCGGCCCGCCGATGAACGGATCGGGTACAAGTGATTATTTTAAATCCCGTCTTCTTACGGGTCGGGTGCGGGTGATAACTCCTCTCACCCTACCCGACCCGCCCACCCACCCACTTTTCTTTTTCAATCTTCTATTCTTCTCAATGTTCTCATACAGGTAACATGATACAACTCATTCTCTTTCGTTTTTTTTTTCTTCTTCAATCCTCCTGTGAGAGACAGAGCACACCACCACCACCATCGCGACACCATATTGTCTACAAGAATTATCACGACCACCTTTTTTCTCTTCACCTTGCTTCTTCTCAAATCTCTATCAGGTACTGTATCTGTAATTCTGTATTTGCTTAAAAAAAAAATTCCCTAAGTGAAATTTATGTTTGTATAATTACATGATTGAGTAGCAATTGATTATGGGTTTCATTAGTTCTGAGTGATTGTGATTCTCAGAAGGTTTAATTTGATAAATAACTTTTCCCTAATTTGAAATTAATGTTTGTGAATTTTGTAGTAATTTTCCTTAGTTATGAAATTAACTGCTCATTACAGTTGGGGTTTAGTTTTGTAAAGCATGCCTCTGTTCAATTTGGGGTCTTTATCATTCTAGGTATACAGTATGACTATTGTTAGCTTCAAGCGGGTAGAGAAGGGTAGACCATCTTGCTTACTGATGTGTTCCTTAGCAAAACAGGACTTTGTCTGCTACTGTTAGCTTGATGATGCGACCCTTAGATTTTTAATTTGTTTCAGTTTGTATTACTGGTTGGTTTTTTGTTATATTTTCTTAACTTCTAGACATACTCTGTTTGATAAGATGAACATGAGATAATTAATCTTTTCTTTGATGTGCTGGTTATGCAAGAAAAAAAGAAGTAATCATTAGAAACCTATTTTTGTAACTCTTTTTACTTTAGCTTTCTATGTAAACCTTAGCAGTGAGGATATATTGATTTGTACCTTCGAACCCTCTTGAACTTGTCAAATCACCTCTTTAAGAAACCCCAATTGAGTTCTGTTTTCTGAGGCTAGATATTAGGGAGAACAACTGAAATAGGTGCCTTTTTCGTGCTTACGCCTTCTACTGTGACATGCAAGAGAAAACCCAAATAAAATATCAAACAAAGTTTGTTTTGCATCAGAAATCCAAGTGTTATGAGTGTATATATATACACTAGTCACAAAATTTCCAACGATCCATCATTTGTCTAAATCAGAATTCAAACGAAGAATCTACGAACAAAATGAGATTTTTAGACGATTTTCCCAAAATTTCGTAGTACACGTAAAATCTGAAAAATTGATTTTCTTGGGCGATTTTCTATTTTGCTCGAAAATGACTTGGGATTACATGCGAAAGTCTAACTCAATGTGTTTCGCATGAGTTTGAACTTTAATGAGGAGAATTGGTGCCTTTTTCGTGCTTACGCCTTCTACTGTGACATGCAAGAGAAAACCCAAATAAAATATCAAACAAAGTTTGTTTTGCATTAGAAATCCAAGTGTTATGAGTGTATATATATATACTAGTCACAAACTTTCCAACGATCCATTATTTGTCTAAATCGGAATTCAAACGAAGAATCTACGAACAAAATGAGATTTTTAAACGATTTTCCCAAAATTTCGTAGTGGTTAGTACACGTAAAATTTGAAAAAAATTAAGTTTCTTGGGCGATTTTTTTATTTTGCTCAAAAATGACTTGGGATTAGATACGAAAGTCTAACTCAATGTGTTTAGCATGAGTTTGAACTTTAATGAGGATAATTGGTGCCTTTTTCGTGCTTACGCCTACTACTGTGACATGCAAGAGAAAACACAAATAAAATATCAAACAAAATTTGTTTTGCATCGGAAATCCAAGTGTTATGAGTGTATATATATCTACTAGTCACAAACTTTCCAACGATCCATCATTTGTCTAAATCGGAATTCAAACGAAGAAT
>JAJJMC010034564.1:8845-19211 GCA_023531435.1 Papaver californicum
CATCAATTGTCTTACTACTCTCGAGGTGTTAATTCATAGGGACAAATAAAGAAGGACAAAAATGAGTTACTCTGATTCCTACTTAGCTAACAGACTATAAATGAGGGTTCAGGGTGTACTTACAAAAATAACAACTCTAAATCCTGGAAGAGTTAGAAAGGATTACTTTCAGAGACAAGTTATGCCTACCAGTATTACTCATCATCTTCTTCTTCTACTCCTACTTCTTTTACCAATATACTCCAATTCTCAAACCTATAGAAATTTAACTTTGGGCATGTTTCTAGCGTCCGGTGTTGCCAACACTACATGGGCATCACCAAATGGAGACTTTGCATTTGGCTTCCATCCAATTGCAGACAACAGTTTCTTACTTGCAATCTGGTATGCCAAAATACCTGATCAAACCGTTGTTTGGTTTGCAACTGATAGCACTGAGTATAATGGAGGCATACAAATCCCAAGAGGATCCAAAGTTGAGCTAACTACTGATGGTAAGCTCATTCTTAGCGATCCTCAAGGAAAACTAATATGGTCAGCCGGAGACAACCTGAGTGGGGCTACTTATGCAGCCATGCTTGATGACGGGAATTTTGTTCTTGAGAGTACAAGTTCTGCTGGTTATCTATGGGAGAGCTTTAATCATCCTACAGATACTATCTTACCTTCCCAGATCTTAGATAGGGTCAGCAGAATGAATAATAAGCTTTATTCACGTGCCAACGATACTTCATTCTCAAATGGAAGGTTTAGGCTCCGAATCCCTAATGATAACAATTTTGTACTCTACCCAGTCGCATTTCCGAGTCTAACTGAAAATCGGTACCAGCCTTACTATAATTTAACTTCGTTAACTGGGAGTAACCCTGATATTAAGCAGTTTGTCTTCAATGAGTCGGGCCAAATTTACATTATCAGCAACAATGGTAGCATCGTGAATCTCATCCAGTGGGGTACTCTCGTCCCAGACACCAATCTCTATTACAGAGCCACGCTCGACTTTGATGGAGTTTTCACACAGTATTCTCACCCAAAGAACACTTCTGCTCCCGGGCAGTTCTGGAGCACTGTGCGACATATCCAACTCTTTTCACTCTAAGGGCATACGATTTTCTATTCTCGATTTAGAACTTCTCTCAAACAATACCTGATAACATTTGTACCAGTTTTGATGATAGACTGGGTAGTGGTGCTTGTGGATACAATAGCTATTGCATACTCACTTCGGAGGGAAGGCCTAGTTGTCAGTGCCCGCCTGAGTTTGGTTTGATTAATCCAAATAACAGATTTGGTGGTTGCACGCCAAATTTTGATTTACAAGGATGCCGTGAAGAGGATACAAGGAAGTCAAACGAATCATTCGAGTTACGGGCCTTGAAAAATGTAGATTGGATGACGTCCGACTACGAAGAGTTGCAAAATTACAATGAACAGGATTGCAGAAGCTCTTGCTTGAGTGATTGTCTCTGTGCGGTTGCTTTATTTAGACTGGGAACTTGTTGGAAGAAGAAGCTACCCCTCCCAAATGGTAGGCTAGATATTTCTGTGAACGGAAATGCTTTAATCAAGATAAGGAAGGATAATGGTTCATCATCGGAACCAGATCCCCATTCTCCAGATTTTGACAGAAGGAGAAACCCCCATTCTCCAGATTTTGACAGAAGGAGAAACCGATCAACATTGATTCTGGTAGGGTCACTGCTTTTAGGATGCTCATTTTTTTTCAACCTCCTATTTTTAGCTGTTATCTTTGTAGTCTTGTTCTTCATGGACAAGAGACTAAGAAAAAAGACGCACAAGACGAATGTTTTGAGATCCAATCTCCATTCATTTACTTATCAAGAGCTTGAAGAGGCTACAGATGGTTTTGCAGAAGAGTTAGGAAGGGGTGCTTTTGGTACCGTGTATAAAGGCTTCACAGAAGAAATGGGCTCCATTGCAGTGAAGAAATTAGATAAGGTGTTCCAACAAGGCGAAAAGGAATTCAAATCTGAAGTCAACACAATAGGTCAGACGCATCACAAGAATTTGGTTCGACTTCTCGGGTTCTGCGATGAGGGGCAACACAGACTTTTAGTTTATGAGTTCATGAGTAACAGCAGTTTGGCACATCATCTCTTCGGGATTTCTAAACCAGACTGGAATCGACGAGTCCAAATTGCATTTGGTATATCAAGAGAACTTATGTATTTACACGAAGAATGCAGCACCCAAATCATCCATTGTAATATAAAGCCTCAAAACATACTACTGGATGACAGTTTTACTGCGAGAATTTCAGACTTCGGATTGGCAAAGCTTTTGATAACTAGCCATACTCGAGCGTCCACTGGGATTAGAGGGACCAGAGGATATGTCGCGCCAGAATGGTTCAGGAACACACCAGTCTCATCGAAAGTGGATGTTTATAGTTTCGGAGTAATGCTATTAGAGATCATATGTTGTAGGAAGGGAGTCGTACCGGAGCTAGTAGAAGAAGAGATAAAAGCCATTCTGATTGGGCATACGATTGCTTCAGCCAAGGGAAACTAGAAGATTTAGTAGAGAATGATGAGGAAGTAATGAACGACATGAGGAGATTCGAGAGGCTGGTGATGATAGCTATTTGGTGTATTCAAGACGACCCATCACTTCGACCATCAATGAAGAAGGTAACGCAGATGCTAGAAGGGGTACTTGAAGTTTCTGCACCCCCATGTCCTTACCAGTTTAAGGAATACATGGGAAACAACAGTGAATGCAACAATGTCTAATAAGGGGTATCATGTTTTCTTGGTAATGTTAGTCATGCTGTTAATATAAGTAATGTCTATGTCTTCAAGAAGAGAGGAAATCGACAGATAAGGTTGTAACTGTGTTAATAAGTTTAATAAAACTAATAAATAAATTTGCTATATACAAGAAGAGATGGAGGCGACAGGTAAATACCTCAAGAAGGATGTACACAGCAGGACTCAGCCCGCAGATGAAAGAACAATGCTGTCAGTTTAGTGCATAACCACCTTATTAGTCGATTGATTAGATGATCTGTAAATGTGATATGTGAATACTGAACCATCATGCAAAATGAAAATGACTGCATATAGAAAAGAAATTTCAACAGATCCATAAAAACTACTGTGTATGTTAGAATTATAAGAAGAAACATACCCATAAATATCAAAATCCAAATTTGTCTTCCATTCACAAAAAATAGTACATGAAACAATACACAGGGAAGAAATCACTCCTTTGTGTTTTCCGACACATTAACAGGAATATGTGAGCAAGAAGGTAATTCTGTTCCGACCAACCATCCACTTAAGTTCTGGAGGTATATTTTGTTTGATTGATATATCTAAAAGGATCCACTAATAAAGAAAAGCACACTACATTTAAAAAAGAGCAGCAGCTGCATAGGCTGTCTCAAGATCCTCAATGTCTCAAAGCCCTGCGGCAAAAGGCAATCTAAAATACAATACCCGCATATAATATTAAAGAATCAGGGTCTGGTACAATAAAGAAGATACCAGAACAACAATGGTTGGGCATACCGAACATCTGCCAGATGAAAGATCCCATCCTCGCCAACAAATCATCAGATGAAGACTAAAGCTTACCTCTCTGAATATATAGTTGAAGTTGTGGAGGTAGTGGATTACATAAATCAAATTACTAAAGGCCGAGACAAATTCATGCAAGTACTGCTAACTAGTAAACTGTTTATCCACCTCTTTCTAAAAACTAATAGGCTGAGAAAAGGTCTGTCGGCAAGAAAATGCTAGTGCTGTGGGACTAATAAAGGAATTATAGCAAAGGCTATTGCTGGTCTTCAACTTTTAACAAGACTAGTTCACTTTCTTGTGCTTGGCCACGGGGCTTCATGTAAGTTGGTAACCATCTCCATACTCTATCAGGGCACCACCTGGTTAAATAGAATAAAGGCGAAAAAAATCAATTAATCTTGAAAGGCAAAGGGATACATTGCAGTTCTTGAAGGTCCCTCAAATGCTGAACTAAATTTTGATATACATGAGGAGGTTTGAAGTAATCTATGTAGCAAAAGTGTTAAGCAGGTGCCAGGCAGCTGAGTGGGGCCTGGGGCCTAGAAGGACTACTCGGGGATTAGCCAGGAGTAGACGGATACATATAAATGCACACAAAAAATATACTCCCATCGATTCAAAAAAAGAGTTACTTTTCCTATTTGCACAATTATTAAGACAAGGATGATAGAGAGTAGTTTTTCTAATTTATTTCTAAATTTACCCTCAAATGAAGAAGATGATGGAAAATAAAGGAAACTTTAAAAAATGGTAGTTTTGGAAGTTTTTCCTAATAAAAATGAAAGTAACTTTTTTGCTGGAACAAAAATTTAAAAAGAAAGTAACTCTTTTCCTGAAATGGAGAGAGTATATGTTATTTGTAAATTGGTTTTACTTAGGTAAGGTCGTAGTCATCTTTTTAAGACATTTCTTTTTACTTTAACTAAACCCTAGAGCCATAGCATTCCCTTATCTTTTGAAGAAGCGTCAAGATGTGAAGGATTTCTTCACAAAATTCTCTCTTTTCTTACTGTTTTTACTCTTTGATTTAGCAAAAAAATAAAAAAAAAAAATTATTGTTTTTACTCAGTTGGCCTAAGGCGGCGCCCAGGCCCCGGCTGCCTGATGAGAAAGGCGCCAAAAATCCCAGCCTAGACGTTTTTCCGCCTAATGGAAAACACATAAAAAATTTAGGCGGCCAAGGCGAGTATAGGTGCCACATTTTACTACACAGGTTGTAATTAACTGACGACACAGCAGCATAACTATGTTTGGCCAAATTTTACAGGATTCCCTCTAAATTGTGAGATTCAAAGGACTTTAAGAAAAGATGACCTATAAACAATTAATAGTCTCTAAAAAAGCCCTAGTATTTCAATGTACATTATATTGTAGAATTGTGAACTTACAGAACGAGTCTTTCATGAATTGCTCGTCGTACTGAAGCGTTAAACCCATATGCAATTGAGTTGAAGAGACCCTAAATTAACAACACAAGATTAGTAACCTGAACAAATAGACTCTTAACAAACCAACCTCCAGAAAGTTTAAATAGCTGGGTAAGAATGAAGATAAAAGTAGACTAGATGTAAGAAAACAAACCATAAGGGCAGCAGTTCCAACATCGAGAACTGATAACCAAAAGATTTTATGCTCGGGTTCAATGAAATCATGTATCCGGTTTATCGTTCCAAAAGCCCACGATCCTATAAGAATCAATGGGTAGTAACCCCACCTGTTTAAAGCCTATAGATTGAAATAGTATGGTATCAGTGTGATGTGTGAACCAGAATTAACAAATCCAAACACAAAGACTAAACAACGAAATGGAAGAGAAATAATAAAGACATCTACCTTCATGTCTGGTCTAGCATCAAACTGGTGTGATCGGTCTGACATGCCAACTGCCATCTGAAACGATACAAATATTGTGTAAGCTTATTGACAAATGCCTCAGCAGAAAAGGCTAGATGTCTTCTTAATATGTAAAGAATATATTTGGAGTGTATTCTCTCAAACAATCAACAAGAAATTACATACACGAGCTGCATTGTTTAGCATCCGTATCACTTGGAAATATGTAAAGCCATTAAAAAGAATTGCGCCCCAGAGCGGACCATAGAATGTTAAGAAGTGAACCACCTGCAGCAATGGTTTACAGAATTATAAGAAAAATTGGACACTTTCAGAAATTAACCTGAACAAATCGAAAAAATTTAAGCTTACATGTACGCAAATCAAAAGGTGTCCATGCAAAGACGTCTTAAATGATTTCATGACTATATTCCTGGATTCTTGTTTTTACCTAAAATAACTAATTAGCTTAGAGTAATAAGGCACTGCACATGTGAAGTTTTGTAACATCAGTTATTCCCCCCTATAACAAGATATACCCACTAAAGTGTTCTACGACGCATTGATACTTTCAAGTAATGCATAGAAAGTCTTCAACATAGTGCAATAAAGAGTAACCCCTTCAGAACATAAACTAAAAAGAATTTTGAAGCTAAAGAACTCACTTGCCTTTCCTGCAAACCCCGTCTGTGTCCAGCACCACACACCCAAGTGTGAAGGATCATTACCTATTGAGCGTATAACTGTCATAACAAGTGAAGTTCCTGCAAGAGGAGTTAATGATGCATGTTAAGTTACCAGATATAGATACCAAAATTTAATAAAAAATGACAAAGATGCACGAAATAGTTAAGTGAATCACTGATATGCACACATACCCCAAACATATAAGTGAAACATGGGTTCCAAATCTTCAACATCAGTTTTATGTCTAACAACAGTACGATGTAGAGTAAACGCAATCGTTGTAGTCCAAAGGAAAGACGCAACACAGAAAAAATGTGTACTATAACCTTGCGCATGACAAAAATATCCCTTTGATGGATCCCTACATCAACAAGAACAACAAGGAGTAACCTATTCAGCCACAAAGGCACTCCAAAACCAAAACAAATGAAATGTTGAAGCTTATTTAGTAAACACACTTACCCTACTATACTGAAGAAACTACAAAGCATATCCTGCACCAAACACAAACACTAATCAGCAAAAAGAAAACTGAGCAGAAACCAATTCCCACAACAGTAAAAAGAATCTCTACATATTCAAAAATACTGGAAAACTCTCATAATTACTAGCTACTTGCTACCAACAATAGGTGCCAGCCAGTAACACGCCCTTTTCACCATTGTACCATACCATTCACCTCAACAGGTTCGCCAATCCAGTGGATTAACACATCCATGTCCGCTCTTCTTAGTGTTACTAGCTGCTAAAATTAGGTGGCAGCCCATCCCACACCCTATTCACCTTTGCATAACACAGCATTCACCTCAACAGGTTCACCAATCCAGTAAATTAGCGCATCCATGTCCACGCTACTTAAGTTTACTAGTTGCTAGAAACATTAGGTCCCACACCCTATTCAACCTTGTATCATAGCATTCACCTCCAAAGATTCACCAATCCAGTGGATTAGCTTATCCATGTCTGCACTACCAAAGGTTGCTGATTAACTTGATCGATGGGGTGAGACCAAACACCCTAGCAAAACCCCCAACGTAGTGCAACCAATCTTGGGTATCTACACAAGCTAATTAAGTACGCAGTTGAATAACACAAACATACTCTCACATCTTCCAAATAAGCAAGCAAAACCTCATTCCAATCACCTCTATTCCCACCCCAGACACTTATCAATCAAAATTGTGACACACTTTTTTTCACGAAATGTGAAGCTCCCCAAATTTCACTACCAAACTCTAGTTTCTCAAAATTCACCTAGATCCCCAACATACATTTCCAATTTCCATACTCAAATCAACAAAATTCAACTATAGAATATATGTTTCTCCAAATTTCACTACACAAAACCTAGTTTCTTCAAACTTCACCCATAAACAACTAACATACATTTCCCATTTTCATACTGTAATCAACAAATTCAACTATAGAATCTATGTTTCCCAAAATTTCACTACCAAACCCTAGTTTCTTCAAACTTCACCCTTAAACACTTAACATACATTTCCAATTTTCATACTCTAATCAAGAAATTCAACTACAGAATCTATGTTTCCCCAAATTTCACTACCAACCCCTAGTTTCACAAAATTCACCTAAAAATACCCAAAACCTTCACATACATTTCCGATTCCCATAACTCAAATCAACAAATTCAACAATAGAATCTATGTTTTCACCACCGAACCCCAGTTTCTTCGAAATTCACCTAAAACCTCGATCACTCAAACACAAATTCCCATTTCCATGCTCAAATCAACAAATTATTCAACGATAGAATCTATGTTTTCCCGTAACCTATAGTACAGTCTTCATACAGATCATAAATAATAATAAAGAAAAGAAAAGAAGAACAGGATTATAATACTTACAGAGAGAGCAAGGAAGAAGACGAGTTTGAAAGAGAATTTTCTCAAGTCTTTAAAAAGTAAGTAACATAAAACAATAAAACCAGAACCAGCAAATGAGAGACTTGATGCACTACTGTTTAGCGATGTTAAGAAATGACGATCACTTCCTGTTAATCCATCACTTATTGCTTTCATCTCTATCATTTTCTCCTTTGATTTGATTGATTGATTGATTTATCGAATCCTAGTGGGAGAGTGGTGGAGTAAGAAGGAATGTGGTGGCGGTGGTGGAGTTGGAGTGGAGGATTTTAGAGAGATTTTCAGGGGGGAGAGGAAAGTGAATGAGTTTAGTACTGTGGTGGAAACTTTATGGGAAAGAATCTCGGATTGTAGGGTTTTTATTTGATGTGTTCGACATGAAGAGTCGCTTTGGCCGAGTGGTTAAGGCGTGTGCCTGCTAAGTACATGGGGTTTCCCCGCGAGAGTTCGAATCTCTCAGGCGACGATTCAGTTTTTATTTATTTTTTACCATTTCATTTTTGAAAGTTTGGCAATCAAATGTTGCTAATTCTGTTAATTTGATTGGTTCTGTTTCTATACTTATTCAGTTCCAAGAATCCGAAGATGGGAAGTTCAGAGCTGGTACTATTCTTTCAATGGAGAAAACACAGGATTCTACTCCTCTTTGGTATGATAATCAGTTTACTCAATTTCATTTTTTAGTGATTATTTTTGAGTATTTGGTTCGTTTTTTATGGTTTTGGGTTTAGCATTGTAAGCGGTGGTGGTGGTGGTAGCTGGGTCTGTATATCTTAATTATCATTATATGCTAAACACTTCGCTCAATTTCATTTTGAAGTGTTCTTTTTTTAGTATTTACTTCATTTCTTATGTTTTGGGGTTAACATTGAAGTGGTGGTGATGGTGGTGATGGTGGTGGTGGTAGCTGTGTCTGCAGCCATGACTTTTTGGGTTTAACATTATAAGTAGTGGTGGTGGTAGCTGGGTCTGTGATGCCCAACTATCGTTGCGTAAGAAAAGATCGCAAATGATTAACAGTTTGCCTTTTTCATGAATCTTAATGAAGTTCATAGGGTTGTTAGTGGTGGATCTTGGTGTTTGGTGGTGGTGTGGGGGTGTCTCAGGGTTCGTTGCTATTCTTAGGGTCGTTGAGTTTAGGTTCAAGTACTGATTGATTGATTGATTGTTGTACAACCATGTTTGGAGGCTTGTGTTGCATAAGAGTGAAAATTACACTCAAGGAATTGTCTGTTTAGGTGTCACTACCTGATCGCTAGATTAAGCATCCGGAGATTCGAAAGTCTATCGATATCATTCGGAACTTCACCGACAAAGTAACTAAAAGAAAGATCTAAATATTTAAGATAGAAATTGGGAATTCCCTAGTAATGTTATTATCATAAAGAAAATTTTCTATTAAAATTTTCAAATCACAAATAAAATTTGGAACTCTTTTTATAATTTTCAGACCTTGGAGTACAATTTTAAAAATAGAATTATGGGAATACAAAACTGCATAATTGAAGTAAAAATCAACTAATTTACTATCAATAGTTATAGAAATACAATTCTGGAATTTAAAACTGAAAAAGAAGAATACATTACAATTACGATTAGATCAATTATTCAGAAAATGACTTGTTATTCTAACTGCAATAGAATGAACAAATCTCCAATATGGAAACCACCATTTCTCTTTCTTCAGAAGCAAAACAAAGAACAGACCCCAGAATCCAACTGCAACTCCAAAGGAAACAATAGCATACAGTAACAACTTCTCACTTGCATCCTCTCGATCGACGACTTCATCAGCTTCACTTCTAGGATTCACATCATTTTGATCACCGTCGCAATGTTTCTCTGTAGGATATCCACACAAAAACTCATTCCCAGCGAAGACTAAACCTTCTGAACTCAATGTATCAAAGTGAAGTCCTCTTGGAATCCTACCACTCAAATTATTGAAAGATAAGTTGAGAAACTCGAGAGAGTCAATTCCTGTTAAAGATTGTGGAATATGTCCAGACAATCCATTGGAACTTAAATCCAAAGACTCTAAACCAAACATCTCACCAACACTCATCGGGATGCTACCGGAGAAACAATTATGAGACAAATTTAGCATAGAAAGTCCTTTCAACAAACCTATCTGTTCTGGAATGGTCCCATTAAGAATGTTACATGATAGATCTATTCCTGAACTATAACTATACAACTTATCAAATTGTACCATGTTCCCCTTGATCATCATTTTTAATTGCCATGGATCATTTGAAAGTATGGTGTCTATTTCGAGTGAGAGTGTGTTGTTCGGCCTACTTAATAACCTCTTCAAGTTGTCCATCTTCCTAGGTATCGGTCCAGAGAGATTGTTTATCGATAAGTCTTGTTAGTAAATTAAAGAATTACGACACATGGAAGAAGATCAAGCAA